>DWBH01000935.1:0-10642 GCA_018230765.1 Ernsta delagoae
TGTCGCCGCTTACAAATTGGCGTATGGTCGCTTGCTATCGGCTATCGCGTTCGCAAATTTTCCGAAAGGGAATTATGCTCGCATTGTATGTTAGCATGTTTGACGCGTCAGCGCGTACTTTCAACGTTGTTGTTTCAACGTTGGAGACGACAAACTGATTACACGTGGTGACGAATATATTGACGGCGCCTGTGCGCGTCAGCTAAGGGAAAACCAGTCGCTATGTCAGTGCAACTTCTGGTCGTATGAAATGATTATCTCTTTACATCTTCAACTAACCTGAATGTTACAGTCTAGAAACGAGGTGTTGGCTATCTTGAAATAAGTATGTTTTGCTTAGACATACGAGATTCTTGTTACTTTGATTGCAAATTTGTAAGTTTCGTATGTTTTATTGGAACACGCAACCACCTACGCTTCACGATACAGAATGCTAACGAGTTATCTTGGAGAATGGAAAGCAAAACAGCGATGAGATATTGCCTGAGCACAACACGTGTACGTCATGCGTAAGCGTGCTGGAAAGAAAGCGCCCGCCCCACGCCGACATCTACATCCTAGAACCGAGTGCCAACTAATCCGAAATCCTAACATCATTATCTCTAGCTTGTATCAGGCACGATTCCGCTCACATCTCGGTTACCGCAATTCTAATGATTTACAGCGGAGGTCCTCTTTTGTATGCACCGGGCATGACGAGTTTTGTATGCAAGGTGCGACTCCACTATCCCGTGCCCATCGTATCCAGAAACTTCCGCGACGGACCGTCCTGATTGCTCTAATTGAAATTTATTCGAAGCTGTGCTCGAACGCGCAACGTTTCCCCGAGGCTCGGGTCGCTCAATACCATTAGATTAATTAATAAGCGCGCATCAATTGTTTCAGCCTGTTTAGTTATGTATGCGCGTTTGCGTTTATGCGATCTCGTTTACTGGATTGACGCGGGACGCGACGCGCCTCATCCATTATAGATTTAGCCAGGAGCGGGACCGTATCCTCCCGCCGATGCGCCGATGCGCCCGACGTCTCGGTCATTTCGATAATTGGACCCGCGATTATGTTTCCAGTTGCGTAATCCGCAAACATCTGCGATAGATCCCCGATTGGCATCCGATTGCGTCATTCCCTCTCGGATTAAATCCAAGTCCAATTAAGAGCTTTGCTTGTAATTTCATCCCGGAGTGAGGCACAAAGTAAACGATTGCCGGTATAAGATCATTATTTCTGTTAACTGCTACCATATCGTAGTTAATTGTGTATAGGATCCAATAATTCTCGGATTGAATCGGAGCCGGTACCAGGACGTGAGTTGGAGTGGATGTCTCGAGTCGATTGATTCGCTGAATCCAAGCCGGCCCACTTCCTAAAACTAGACTGGGAGACGCACATGGTTAAAATTAGGCCCGCCGGGAATAGCGTAAACTGGGTGCGTGCTCGTCACCGCGCGCCGACCGCCACATATTGTGTTACACCATATCAAATCATAAACACTCCGTGTCCGACTTGCATTCGTGCATTTTTATATAGCCCTAACATAATTCTGTAATGACGTTACACCTGCAGCAAATTATTGCGTTATTTCCATAATTGCATCTGCAACATAAATATAAACGATAATTATATGAACGTTCATTTCGACCTCATTTTGCGAAATTTTCCTCTTCGTTTTTAATTTGTTCCTCTTAATTATTGCAGCGCTGCTCAAAATAGAAAGCTTTAAACTTAGCGTGTTACGGGGACGCTGAAACTGGTAAAACGTTACACATTCAGCGATAACATTGTGTTCCTTTGAGGAAAACGTACATGTGTGCATTTCTGAGAATTTAGGCCATAGTTATATCTGGAATGGTAATAGTATTTAAATTCCAAAGACAATGAATCAAATTTTTCAGGTCCGACAGACGTTTCTCAAAAGCGAGATGACGGTGAATTTTTAAGATTATTGTTCACAAACGCAAACAATGTTTTCTTCTGTCATCGAAAGAATACACAAGTTATCGGTCATCCTTTTGTATCGCCATCTCGACGCGCCGTTTCGGCGTCGCCAGCGAGCGATCTCATCTCGTGCGAACATTACAATGCGGGTTCTGTTAGCAGCGTTCTGTATCTGAATGACGGCCAGCCGGGATTGGACTCTGCCCGTAAAGTTGGAAGAGTCGCTATAAATTCAAACTAGGATCTCAGCTGAGGCTCGACCGTTAGCGCGTGGGAAATGATTGGGTCCGTTGTAGCCGGTGAGGCTTTGTTAGGACGATTGTCCACTGGAGTGGTGTAGATGCGGCGATAGGCCGCGTGTAGTGCCCGAGCTACGGCCGGTGACAGCTACGTGGGAAAGGCCGGGATCGCGTGCACACTTATTTGGATGATATTGTCATACTGTTGTACGGATTTATGGCATATTATCGTGTGCGTGTGTTAAGTAATTCGATCTCGTGTACGCTTCTGTTCGGTGTGGTTTTTCGTCGTTCATCGGTGACCTTTATCGAGTTTGTTTTTGTTTACGCTATTGTTAAACGTAACCGGTTCGGGCATTTATTTTGAAATCAGAACAGATTTCTAATTAATTTACTTGTTGGCGTGCTTTGTTTTCACAAGGTTGAAAAGTATAAACATTTTGTTTACACGCGTTCAATGCGATCATACTTTACCCGTTTTCATAATAGCTCACAAACAAAAGGCGAAAATAGAATGCAATAGTAAGAAACTATACTGTAATTCTAAAAAGGCATGGGAATGGGAAGAGAATTTAACTGCCTTTATGGCACCGTTCAACGACGTAATGTGTTAAGGTTTTTCCTTCTTTCTTACATCTTGTCCCATGCGGTCTTAACTTATTCAGAGAGCGTTCGCGTATTGGCCGAAGTATAATATGAGGGCTATTTAGTTTTGAAAACAAACGTATGTGAGCGATCCGTCATACTTTTTCCATTGAGAGTGCAATCGGCGGGCTTAGAGCTTACACAAACACAGCTTTCAAATGCTAATCCATCGGACGTGTCTCGAATTGGTTCCGGCGGCCCGCTTGAACTACGTGGGAAATGTCCGAACCCCAGTTGGAAATCCTAATGTACATTAATAAAGCGCATGTTTTGTCTGTCAGATGCTAAGGCGGGTACTTGCGACGAAAGCTTTGTGTTTCGACATTTAAAAAAAAACTACATTTGCGTGAGACGTGGAGTTGAAAGGTAATAAAAGGTTTAGCCGATTTCTAAATGAATGTAGAATATAGATCAATATGTTGTTTAGTTCAACTCGCAGGCACTATCACAGATCACAATGGTTGTGTTAAGTAGAAAAATATGTTTCGGAAGTTGGATCAATGACTTCTTAAAATTATAGCAATTTAAATATTTTACTTAAAACCTATTAAACATACCTATTTCCTAATATACGATATTCGACATTACTCTACAATCGTTAAGCTTATTCAAAATCACATTCAAGATTTTTTTTTATGGTTCCTCTGTTCCTCTAGTAAACTTTTTTTTATTATCATCAATGTCACCAAACAGATGATCTGATACCTCACGTTAAGCATTCATAACACAATCTTCAATCTTGAACGATCTATCAACCTAATCGAAATGGGTCATTGCATAACCAGTCGTGGTTTGTTTGTGTTTTTGAACAATTGACCTTATATGGCCACCTACAGGCGGTGATATAATCGTTCTGTGTTGGCTCACAGTGTATTCGCGTGGGCGATGTCCTTCCTAAACGCCGGCGCCATTCAACTTTGCATAGACCATTGAAAAATGTTCAATTGTTGATTTGCTTTTAATTTTGACGTTATTCTTACAAGTACAGGTTCGTTCCGCGAATTCCTTTTCGCATTGTTGTCATTTAACATTAATATATTTATAAAGATTGAAAAAAGTAGGAGCTTACTTACCAATCATAATTATTTTATCTTGACACACGATTTTTACTAAGGACGATTTTCGAATAATAGTCTAGGTGTTGTGAAACGTAGATAATGATTTGTTTCAATACTTTCATTTATATATATCTCGCATTTCTTACTGAGCCTTTGAAAATTACACAAGGTCAAAAAGCCTGAATTATTTAACATACCTATTCATTCTGATTAGCAAACAGGAACTAATTTCATTTCTTTTTTTTTCATTCATTAATTTCATCGTGTGTTCCTTTAACGGGTTGATTTAAATTACGTAACACCCTCGTAAGTCAAACTGATAGCTGATCTTGAACATCTTAAGTCGTAGTTACCCACTCGGTTCGTGTTACATATACGCGCGTGCGTTTCCTACTGCACTCGGATGATTTATGTATGACTGCTATACGTGTACTAACTAGATACCCACCTACCTCGCTACCTACTCCAGAATTATTGTGTTCAACGCAAACTGGCTACGTGTTGTGAATGAGAATACTTGTAATGATACATTGAGTTGCATCGCTTAAACGTCAATATTAACCCTCTATCTCGCTAGTATTGAAATTACTGTCATTAGCGGCAAGCAAAGTTTCTGTATCAGTTTCTCCATTATTCGCCATTATAATTTTAACGGAATATTAAATTGTGCCCTAATTACTTTTTAATTTACTTGGTTCTATTTTTATGTGGATAATGATAATTAATTATTTTAAGTTAGCAGAATGTAAGCATAATGTGATGAGCATAGGCTTTCCTGCGTATGAGAAATTATACTAGTGAATACAAGTACCTACTGATGGGTAAAGAATGAATAAATTATATGAGAGAGTTAAATAAAGTTAATAAAGTGTGGGTACTCGAAAATGACAAAGATTAGAAACTATGTACGAAGCTAACAATAATTTCGTTTAAATTAATAATGACAATCACTATTACGATAAACTGACACGGTATTATTACCAAACATAAACTTATTTTAGACCTGGATTACTATACTATGTCTTTTGATATGTTACTAAAAGTGACGGCATTATATTTAAACCATGACTAGCTTCAGTCTACGTTTATTAATAAGGGGGGCAATGTGCGAAGAGTTTAAATTAGTTACAAACATGGCTTTCGTCGAGGAAAGTGGACGTATGCAAATACGTTAATTGAGGGCTCGATAGTGTACGATACGAAGGAAGCGCGCGGATTCCGAGCATAGCTCAGACACTGGCGATCGACGATCCTGAATGATAAACTGACGGTGAATTAGTAGACTGTAGTAAAGCTTTCGACACTGTCCATGCTGACCGGGGCACAGATAATGTTGAAAAGTTGATTAAACCGAAAGGCAATTAGTTGCTTACACTTACAATGTAGTAAATGTAGAGCCCTCTAAAATTACTGTTTTTTAATTTAATATGATAAGCGGTGAAGGGTTAGTAGTTAATGTTGGACTGTACTGATTTCGAAGCATTTCACCATGGAACCGATGTTTATAGCAACTTTTTAAAGTCTGCGAGACGTGACATGAATATAGTAATTTGCGAAGGGGCGCTTAACCGATATAATCACCATATTTTTCTCAATGGACCCACACGTGTAGCAATGTTCACTTGTAACAGAATTCCAATCCTCGATTGCGTCACTCAATCGAAAGTGGTCATAAACTAAAGAGCCTTGGCAATGTTGTATCACGTTTTGTTGATCTGTGACATTGCGGACTTTGCTCTGTTCCGTTTATACTAAGGCAGTTTTGTTTGCGTTAGAAAAAGATGCAAGATTTCCAATCTCAAGCTCTCACTTCCGTCCGCCTACGGCAGCGCGGGCGCCGCCCACGCGATAACATAAAAAATTGCAAGTCGGTGTGGTCTTCGTGTCGATATTGTTGTCTGATATGTTTTAAACAGTCTTTCTTACTAATAAATCGATGTAATAAATGTAACCGGAGACCACGTGCGCGGCGTAAGAGCCTCTAACAATGGCACAGAATATAGGGGAACATGACAAATGATTCGGCTTATAGATTTATCAAGATCTAACTTAAATGATGACGCAATGTTGCTCGGTTTTCTTTTTAGTTTATTGTTAATTTCTCGGGCAAATGTTGACGTTTGTTGTGTTATATTTTTGTATAATTTATTGTTATTGGTATTGTATGCATGCTGTAATAAATTGTGCAGTTATTCACTGCTAAAATGTGGTCGTAGCTTTGTGAATTACATCTGTTGTCATTTCCGTCATTGCTGAATTTTATTGTGTCATTATTTTGTGCGTTCGCTTCACGAAAACAGTTAACATTGTCGCAAGAACGACATGGACACGTAGGTGGCGCTATAAAACGCGCGCAAACAGCACATAATCTTTCGAAATGGTGATTCTTCCTAAATTATGACTTAATTCAGAACGTCCTCTCCGGGGTTTTGTTATCGTGCATTTCGCTTAACGGTACCAATTGCCACTCGAAAGTCACGACTTGCAAAAAAACTGTCCGGTTAATGATAACCTACGTTGTCGTCGATCTGATAACTTACGGTTTAAGAAAGTGCTGTTGGGCGATCCTCTTTATTTCGTGTTTCTGTTTTTAAAAATTCTTCCAAGATAATTCCAGTAAATGTACATTTTATACGTTAATGCACCTTTATCAATCTTGTTCATAATAAACATGTTATAATACACATACGACGCAGTATGCGGTCCGGCTCAAATCCTCATAAATTTAAAGGCAGAACAGAATGTTATTATCATAAAATCGTCATAAATAGTTGACATCGGGCAGGAACAATACACAGTAGCCAACAGACCCTCAGGAAACAAACGAACAAACAAATATCGCATGAAGGAACGTGACTTGATTTACCAAATCAAACGAGAAGCCTTACTGCGGGTTGACTTGCTTCACCGTACATTGGTTTAAGATTTAGAATAGAATGTTTTCAATTTGGTAGTTCAATAATATTGTATTACATTCACGTTATTAGTTTTGTTTGTATCAGAGTTTTAACAGCGTTTCCTTATGATCTGTGAAGTAAGTTGCCTAGCACGGTAATACAATTATGTTCGCAGTGTAAATTTTGTTTATAATTTCGTGTTATAATATTATTTTTAACTATAAGATTTACTCTAATGCATTTTACTCGATTAATTCTCAGGCCATTAAACAAGTGCCATCGTCTGTCGTAGTTTGTAAGTACAATGTGGTAGATATTCCGAGGCATCGATTAGGTATTAGGTACGACATTTCCCCATCCTTGACCTTCCAAAGTTCATTTCCAAATTCGTCTTTGTATACACCGTTGTCCCTGTCGCTGCTAAGTTTTGGTGCTAAATCATTAGGTGCTGCTGCAACGGTTACTACCTATAGGTACATTACTTATTAGGTGATCTCTATTTATATGAAAATTGTTCTGATCTATATATTTAATGGTAAATATTAATATATTTTTATACTGTAGTTAATTGTTAGTGGCGAGCTCTGTTTTGAGCGTTTCGCCTGTGTCATTATTGATACCTGTATTGAGAGTAACGTAACATTCCCAGTTTGCGCTTTAGTGTCCACATAACAGTGTTTGTGATCCATCCAACGTGTAACGAATATATTAGTTAAGGCATGATGTGTGTTTACTGAATTCACTTTTAAACTGTTGAAAAATTCTATTCTAACGCTTTAATAATCGGTATGAAAATTTCTTTGTTGCCCCTTTATTTTATTATCTGTACAGGTTGGTTTGGCAGTAATAATAGATTTTAACAATTTGGTCAAAAGTTTAGCTCAATCTTATCCTGTGTTATTTGATTTCTTTGCCAATTTAACAATAGTAAGAACCTAGATTTTCATTATCGATTAATAAAGCCTTGGACAGTGGTCCGATCATACTTTTTTTACAGAAAATTAATGTACACTATTTTCGAACAACTAGTATGATTGGACTTAGTGATTTTGATGTTGAAACATAATAATTAATTATTAATCTAGTTTTTTAAGTAAAGAATGATGTATCCTAACATTGCGGTGTGAACGATAAGACTGTGGAACAGTGTCTTCTTAGTGCCTTATAATATCAGAGTGAGCTGAGATTAGTACTTAAAATTAACGAGCTGTCCAATCGCAGTATTATTTTACGGATTTCCCGTAAATTTTGATTATATTTCGGTATTCGGTGGAGTTAAGTGAAATGAAGATCTGGACAATTCGAATCTTAATTTATGTTGATTGGTTATTATTAAGATTACCCGTGTTGTACTTAAGTTAATCGATCACTAGTCTGCTCAGTCGATTACGAACTCATATCAAGGTGAAGTGAAATTTATAAAGCGATGAGTTAATTTAATTTGGATAAAATTTAAAGATTTTTCATTAAGTTTTTAATTTTACTCAAATTTGATGTGAGTTTTTTTTTCAATTCGAAGCGATTTTCACAGTAATAAGATTACTTATATTAAACGTTAAATTGATGAGTGCGAAACAAAGTACATGGAAACATTTTTAAGATGTCTGTGGATTGGATATCAAGTTTGCGACTCGGACTTTTTATTACTTTTTCACTTCTACAAAATTTATTGCACAAATTAAGATAATTATAGGGGCGGTTACGTCGCACATTTGATATCTATATCCAAGACACTTAATCGTAAATTATAAGCAATTTTCCGGTCATACTCAAAACGCTTAGTTAAGACACTCTCAGATATTGACACAATTCTTTTGTACTTGTATTACGGAAAGTTCTTTTTGTTGCAACGATGATTGAATTATTGAAAGCGTTTGAAAGGATGCATTCAAACTGCTTGAATGTTTATCAAAGTAATTATTTGAGGGTTTACTATCTTTCTTTTTTTTCTTTGTCTGTCGTGACGATTCTTATTATGTTAAGCAGAGCTTATGAATATTTGCAATTTGAATGAAAGCACGAAAGAAAGGAACTAGTTTGAAATACCTCATAGCTTTTTAACTATTGGATATAATATGACTCAATTGCAATTGGATCATTGTCGTGACTTTCTCACCAATCCTCCTTCCTTTCCTCTTCCTTTCCTCCTTCCTTTCCTCGTTCCTTTGTCACCAATCATTTATACAAATGTGTGAAGCTGTCACGCTTGTTTTCATTACTATATGAGTGTATGGCCTTTCCTGTTATCTCTTTCTTTCGTGGAAAATGATGGGTCATATTACCATTAACACCAAGGCTGCCGTGCATCATGTGCACACACGGACCGCCAATAAAGAATCGAAAACATATATTTAAATGCGAAATTAAGTTTTTCGACGGGCTTTCATTGCGTTTTGTGGCGATTATTCATGCTCAGCTGATAAATGGTCGACGTGCAATAATTCAATTCTCGTTTAAAAGTTTGTTCGTGTTCTTTTAAGCCAATGTCCGACGGTCTGGTATTATCGGACTGCACCATGGGAAAGGTCTCGTGCTAATTTGTACAGGTCTAATCGCGCACGGTGCGTAGAACCGACCGTGGGACATTGGCTTTATACAAGCACTAAGATGAGCACCTAACGCTTATACATTTTTAAGCCATTTAATGAAACTGAGTTTTAGTTTCAAAGTGATAAGTTTACCTACTGATGCTGGAATTTTAAAACACACTTTTATATCAACGTTAATCGGTTATAAGTTCAAGCTTAAACTATAATTTTATGTTTCAGTAAATTGCTTATCACATAAGTTGTTAAACGTTTGGGTGCAAATCGCCAGGTGCATAGTTTACTTCGAGATATATTTGTGACAACGACGAGTGATGTGAATTCAAGCTTACAGTTATCGATTAAAACGAGTAAAACAATATAATAATATTCGTTCAATGTCTCAGATTACGCTCGCGGGCCGGATTGTGCGTAAGCCGCTTTACACTGATACAAATTTATATGCGTATTTGTTGCGACAATTACGTCAGGTCAGCTTAACTTTAAGCTTGGATTACATCGCCATTAATTTTATCGGCGAAGTGTTCGCAGTCGAATCTCGTTCGATGTAAATCTGTTTATAGTGACTGGACTTTGGTTTTTGTATGAGACAGTTATTGTGGATATGTAAAGACTTATGCGGTTGTGATTGAGCAACTATTGTCAATTTGTTTCGTCCCAATAAAAGATAAGATTCGCTAGAACTAACTTGTCGCTTTGGGGTTGTTTGTTGGTTTGAAAAGAATCTCCCTGAGCGACTCGTTAAAACAATGTGATAGAAATAATACCTAAAGACGCTAGATCATTGTTACTGTAAAATACATTTTTTTTTTGTAAATATGTACAATATAATAACGGAATAAGCGAGAGTAATTTTAATACTAGATGCAATGTTGTACAAGTTTTTTTTATTTAAATATTTTTTTAAAGATTTAATCTGCTCTATTTTTAATAATGACCTATTTTATCGTTTCGAATAATTTATATAATGCGTTTGTACAATGTCGTAGACGAAAACGATGGAGGAGACATTAAAAAAATTATAAAAAATAAAATGTTCAAAAATTTGATCAG
Organism: Ernsta delagoae; assembly: GCA_018230765.1. Classification (NCBI taxonomy): domain Eukaryota; kingdom Metazoa; phylum Arthropoda; class Insecta; order Lepidoptera; family Hesperiidae; genus Ernsta; species Ernsta delagoae. The sequence goes on from DWBH01000935.1 coordinate 10,374, forward strand.
GTTTTGTGTTGTGTTTAGATCGTAAGCACCTACCTTTGATCCATCTACTATCGGACTTTCTCCGGAATATGATCCTAGTGGAGTCCAACCTTTATTGAAATTTCAAATATCTCATTGACACATTTATATCACAGATTTTTACCCACGACGGAACGGAGCAGGTATATGCGTTTAGCGTGATAATATAGTGTAATTACTTGTATTGATCGATAATATATTTGAGAGTTCAATGAAGGCGATACGCTAGCTATGTGTGATAGGGGCGGCGG
>DWBH01000936.1:0-10637 GCA_018230765.1 Ernsta delagoae
CCGGTTGGTCGAGTGGTTAGCGACCCTAACTGCGAAACCAAGCGGTCGTGGGTTTGATCCCCACCCAGGACAAATGTTTGTGTGATGAACATGAATATTTGTCCTGTATCTGGGTGTAAAATTATCTATATAAGTATATATTTATAAATTATATATGTATGTTTATCAGTTATCTGATCACCATAACACAAGCTTTAACAGCTTACTTTGGGATCAGATAACCGTGTGTGAGATGTCTTGAAATATTATTTATTTATTTATTTATTTACCTTTTGAACATTTCAAAAGGCTTCTAAGATGTCCTCAAAAATCTTCGTTAATAGTAGGTACATCGCGTTTAATAGAAATTCGTTTAATAACTTCAGCAATTCAAACAATCCAGTAACTTTGACAACTTAAACATTCCTTCTAACGATGGAACAGAGTGGAGAATCAATCCAAGCAATTATCAGAGCTTCGCCGGCGATTTTGTTTACGAACGCGAATCAATATTAGAAACTCACACCGCGAAACTTTGTAGGAATAAGTTTGCGATGAAGGATTCGGTTCTGAAGCCCGATTCAAACATTATTGAATTCAGAAACTATATCACCTTTCAAAGTTTACGCGCTCCGGACGGAATTTTGAAATCTTTTTCATATTTTTTTTTAGTGTGAGACACGCTTAGAATTCTGAACCTTTAAGGATGGATTGAATTTCTATCGTCTTTGAAGTCTTGTACTGCTTTGGTTTAGTTAGTTTCATCAAAAAAAAACATAGTTTTTGGATATTAAAAATTAAATCTTATTTACCTTCAATTATCTACTTTAGGTAGTAGTTTTAAGTGGATAAGGAACTAAGGGTAGAACCATCAGCAATGTATGTAAGTCGAAATATGACAAAATAATTTTATGGCATATCAAATTTGAAATTACATAAATTCGATATATCACACAAACTCGTACTCCCCATCAATACTCTGAAGAAATACAGAAATCCATTCGATATAACGAACGCACACAAACACATTCCAGCTCCATCCATTTTGCTGTTCTAAAGTCACAAAGGACTTTTGAGACTGAACTTCTCTTACTTACAACTACAACTGGAACTTTCTAATAGAATTTTACGAAAACTCACATTGGCGAGACAGTCAAGTCAAGTGTGTGTAGTTTGAAATATTTCTGCGAAACGCCGGTGCCGCTTCGCTGGCGTCGATTCTTCCGTGGATACGATATGGGATCATTTGACAATTTCGTACGTGTGTAGCGCTTGTAGTAGATCTGTTTTATTTGCACTTGTACGTGATAAAGCTGCGCCGATATGGGATATTAGTATTTGTTTCGCGTATGGAAATCCAATTCGTTTAACTTTTATTTGTATTTCCATTGCGTGAGGTGATAAAATTTAATAATATAATGTTCAGGACATTTGAATTTTCGGTAGGCTGTATCTGTTAAGTAAACACGTATGTCGTAATCGTTTTAGACAGCATAAAACCATGAAAAGAACCAAAATTAGTGTCGCAACTAAGCAACTATGCAAAAATGCTACTAATATAGCTTGCGCTTTTTCAAACTTAAACGAAAATAAACACAACACTTTGATGGCGTGCGCCGATGGAACAGTTTTGGGGTCTTTGGGTGCTTCTTGTAAATTTCCAGTGGGCGCACTCCAGGCCCAAGTAAACTGATAACAACTCAAATGAAACACTCCTGACCCAAGTTTGGTGGTGTCTTATCGGGCGGTGAATTTGTTCCGTGTGAAATATCGTCGGATTTTTGAAATTTGGAAACGGGCTACGGGCTCAGAATTAAGTTGGCTGGTTGGTTCTAATTGTAAGTGTAAATTGTGTAAGGTAAGCGATACTACATCAAAAAGGCCCATTTTACTAGTTGCGCAAGTGTTAATGATATTCAAGAATTACGAATACTAGCTACTTCTTTTTTAAGAGCTAAACAAAACAGAATACTTTCTACTACTTTAAAAATTAATATGTACATTTAACATAACTGCGGTACGTACGTTGCAAACTCGGAGCAAGTATTAAAATATGCTTAAAAACCCTTCAGCTTACACCACGTGTCCCAAGTCAGGCATATTCGTTCCTATCATTTAAAATAATGAGGATATCGCTTAAGTTACACCGGCCCTCTAGAGATAATTAATGTTACACGGTGAATATTAGCTTTTCAATTATACGTCTTTTAGTGCCTTAAAACGGCTATCTTGTTTCAAGGTGGAAGGTTAATTCTTTCTACACCTGCACATGTAAGGAGATAGTTAATTAAATCCGTAGGCACCGGAAGATTTATATGGTAGGTCGGAGGCGTCCTAAGCGAGGACTATAAAGCATTATTAAGTACTGCAGAGACCATCTATTCCGGTCGGATCCAGCAATTCAGAATGTTCTGTGTGATAAGATGCCTCCAAAACTTGAAGCACCGAAAAATTCAAATCTCTTTAACGTTCACGCGTTGCGAGAAGGTTCTCTGTATCCGATAACATCTAACGTCATTAAGAAAACGATTACTGACGCCAGAATCGAGACGTAAAGCGCTAAAGCAATCCAAGTTTAAAGCACCGGCTAAAGAGCGTTGGAGCGTTTCAAAACACTCGCTTTTTACTTCTACTTCAAACAGTCGTTTGTTAGGAGCGCGCGAAGTTTGCAAACTCGCTTCACTATTTTTGTTACACACACAACCCTTTCATTTTCGCTTATTAGCCAAGATTCACTTTTGGAGTTTGTGTCGAACAAAAGACTGGCGCGCGGAGTTCTTCGCTGCGCCTTTATTCCGCTACCCACTTACATAACAACATTCGGAAGAGAAACAATGGACACTCGGAGTAATTTTGAACTTTATTCAATCAGGTGTTTGCGGAGTCCGGTTTCCGGATTGATGAGGGAACTTCCCGCTCTCTCGCCTACTCCCATTACATTCTTCGAGTACGCAATAAGTTTCACCTTGTTAATGTTGCTTATGCCTTCATTTGCTTACTTGTAATAAGTTAGCGGAGTTTTTTGACGTGGTACAGAATATTGATGAACAAATTTCGAAGTAGGTACCTACGAGTACAAGTTGATCTTCCTTTCTAGATACTGTAACATTAATGAAAAACTTCAGAAGCTAGAAGTTAAACTGATAGTCTTGTACAGTCAAGAGATTGAAGTATACTTTGCAGGTGTTACGTAAGTAACAACGTAATGTTAATTTTTAGTTCTTTATCTTACGGAGAGTAAAATTTCAAGATTACTTGAAGATGATTAATTTAAGATTATACTGATTACTTGAGTGAACTTGTCTTTTGGTCAAATAATATACCTATCCAGAAAAACACAAAAAGGTAATAATTGAAAACCACAACGCTGTTAAACGTAAAGTTAATTATCTTTATAAGACCCGAAGAAGCACTTGAATTCACAATATATAGAACAACAAACTGAAAGCAATCGCCGTAAAATAATAAGAGCGCTATCGAAACTAAACAAGCGCATTGAGTGAAATAGCGCAGATCAATTCCCTTTAGCGAACTGCCAAGAGGATATTTCGCGAACCCTATTGTTTTCGGTTTGATAGTCGCAACACGTGTCGGTTGAATCGAGTGCGAGTGTTTCTGTCTTTCCATCAGTAATTTTAAACGTTCCTAAGGTTCGCCCGTTACCGGTTTACGCACGATTGGCGCGCCATAAACCGATAGAACTTGGGGCTGGAATGACGTCATCTGTATAAACGTGCTGCGCCTCAACACTCGTAACTTATCGAAAATTGCTTCGCGAGCTTTTTTATCTCGCTCACCCCTATTATTGGGATCTCCTTGTTTTCGGCTCTCGTAAACGCTTACCGGTCGTAATCTTCCCTTAATGCAGACTCGATTATTTTTCGAATTACTACCTACGCTCTAGTTATCGCCGACTTTTATTAAGTAAATCATTCGTCAGAAGATCTTATTTGTGTAATCTTGGTTAATGTTATCTTTATCAGATTTTTATATTGCTGTATTGGTCGTGGTGTTGAGACAAAACAATAAACTCTGTTTGAAGTACAATCATCTAACGTTTAGCAAGTAATGACAAAGTAGAATATTAAAGGAACTCTCTTTGGAAATATTATACAGCTCCAATTTATTAGACACAAGTACACCGCACTTCAAAGTAAACCAACCAATTAGAGAACAAGTCGGTTGTATTGCAGAAGTTATAATTTACAGCAACTAAGATCCAAGAACCAATAGTTCTGACTTTTGACATTTCACAACAAATTGGCAGAGACAAATTCCCAAAATTGCGTCTCTTAAAGTTCCAAACTTCGGAATAGTTTCCGTTTAGGAGCTCACGGTTGAGATAAACCTGAACGATGTAGACACAAATAGGAATTGCCAAGACCTGGTTGAAGCTTGCCTTTAGGGGCGAAGTCTCGCGTGACCGACAATCGTAGGCGTTATCGCACAATTGCGGTAGCCGAGGCGTCTTATTGTACACCAGGCAACCACGATACCATCTGCTAACACCCACAAAGCCATAACCGCTGTATTATCTACGCGGTGCCAGCTATAATCGCTTGCGCTCCCAGCTGTAGGAAGCTATTTGTGTTGCCCGGTGTAAAACTGACACCTTTATCAGGTATACTTGTTCGTCTATTAGATGCTATTTACGGCGATTGAGTTTTCAGTATCAAGCATTTGCCTACTCTGATTACAGAAGTAACTTGTTTCTTACTTACTTACTGATACTTAGCTAATATTGTTAAAATATTCAATTTCCTTCAGTCTACCGTTTACCAAGGCTTTTATCATTTAGAAAATACGAGAAAGAGTTACAGTCTACCATTATAGTAAACTTTCAAATCATTCATCATTTTAAAATAAACGACAGTAAAATTATACACATTGTTTTGTTAATTTCGGTTAAATGAAACTGTTCCAAAACTTTCATTTATTTAATGAAAAGAGACTAATATTTTTTGAAAGTTTTGAAGAAACCTACGTTACTGAATGCTGTGACAGTTAAAAAGCTAAAAAGCTAGTCGACTCCGTTCAAAGCGTTTAATTTTATGTCAGAAACATTCTCTATAAGCACAGTACGCTCAGTAAGCTACATATCTGCGAAAAACTAAACGGATTCGTTGAAAATAAAATTCATGCTCGGAATATGTATTAGAAAAACTTTTATTCGAGCGAGCGCTGTCGCTATGTATTCATCTGTCAAGGGAATATAATAGTAATTGCGTTTCAATACGAATGGGAATGGATTAAAGGTGCTCTTGTGTTGCCCACAAGCGAGGACAGCGGCGCACCTTCGATGAGGTTTCACTAACCGATACAGGCGGTTTTGATCTTTGTCGTGTGTGATTTAGGGTTGGAATTGTGTGCGGTGTTTTGATTGGTATTGTTTAGTTGGTACCGTGGCTCGGGTCGCTCATTATTTTTACGGTTGGGACCACCGTTCGAGATCACGGCAGTGCGCTTCCAGACTGTGGGCCTAACGAGGAAGTCAGCATGTTTTCAAGTCTAGAATGTTTTCAAATCCCTCTACCGTCTTTGCGTCGTCTAGACCGCTTATGTGTTTACCGATATTCATAATAATAAACTTTCGTCCAAATAAATATGTACTTTTATTATCTTGGTTGGAATGATATTTCACATATTTATTTATTATATCTATATCTATTTGAAATGTACTTAAATGAACTGTACGAAAATACACAATTTCAATAAATTTCACTTTTAGTTTACCCATTACTAAGAATCCAAAGTATTTTTAACAAATTATTTTGATAACGATTCTCCCATACTTAGCCTTTAGGTTAAGGAAAGTAACTAGTAAAGTAAGGATTACTAGTAAAGTAAGGATCACTACGGATAGGGTCACCTGATGTCATGAGGAAGACAGTGGTTAGCGCCATCTTATTGAGGCCTTTGTGAACCAGTGGACGGAGAAAGCTGATTGATGCATAGTCTTCACACGTAACTACAGTCATAATGACGTCTTTGTGCGATATACCCACGCACATTTTTTAAACTCCATTCGCCGGCATTGATGGAATACTGGAGGTATTTTTTCCCACCGAACTCATTTCAATGCGCGCCAAATAAACCTTTGATGTCAGCTTATTCCAACAGGGGGTGCCTATGCCTTTATCGGTAACTAAACGTTAAAATATGTACGGTATCGTACGCTGTTTCGTACATGTTTGCTCTGATGTAATGAAGTGGGCTTATACCGCGATGCCAACAAATTTTTCCCTTTTGACGATGCCCTAACGATTCCGCTCAAAGACACGCCAAACGGTGCCGTAATGATATTTTGTGTTTATACTTCGTAATGAGTGTTCGATAGACTTGTATGTTATATATTATATTGGAATGGTTAAGCCTGACGTCCATTAGATGCAGATCGGAGTGAGTCACGTCAGAACGGGTCGCGTCTCTATCTCCGGAGTCAATTAACTCAATTTCTATTCATTGACTGTTGGCACATGATAAAGTTTCAATTGGTGAAAGTCAAATATTTTTTCTTATCGACTAATTATTTGGACACGTCAAAATCACGTTACATTTCTCCTCTCACCTTATGTTCCGTGACACAACCGAAACAGCGCGGACTTATGAGTGTTCAGTTTCTTTACTGCCTCTTTTAGCGGCACTTTGCAACCGCTCTTATTAAGGCGGTAAAAGATATAAAAAGATATAGCACGCCGCTCCGCAGACTGAATACGAATGTTCCGGGAATCGACCGACGGACCGCCATTCAACATTTTGTATTGAGTGGCCGTAGGTGCCATAAGTGGCTAGCTAGGGTAGGAGTTGACTAGAGTTTTGAAACTCAAAAAAATGTAGTCGAAGAAAATTTCGTTCTTTTTGAAGGTATGATCGTAGTTTTGGTAACTGTAATGGTTCATTTATTAATGTAGCTCCTTATTTTATGGTAAAATTAGCATCGACTGCTTGTAGGCGCAACTTTATCTTAATATTATTAAAAATTCGTCACAGTGTTCGTGAAAAATTTCAAGTCCGGGATGAACAACAAAACTAATAAACCGATTATAATCAAACTTAGCATACTGTGAGCATTTCGATTTAACTTTATCAAACACTATCACTATTTTTAACTTTTATACCTGTAGTTAAAAGTAAATAAATAAATATTAATCACTTCATTAGAAACAGACGCGGGAAAAGTGTAAGCCTCTGTTATACGTTACGATGACAGCTACGATACATGAAACTTTTGCCGCGTCAATATCAATGGCCGCTTGCCAATTTGTACGTTTTATACCTCAGCCACGACAATAATGTACGAGTATGGACAATATGTCAAAACTACAATATTATAATAATCGAATTCTGTTCGTAATAAATATAGTGATCATTGCCAACGTTTTTTCTGTTTTTACGAAGGGTGACGTAGTGGTCGTTTCTGTTTTAATCTCTGACGCAAAATGACATGGTAATATAAGTTTGACGTGTCTGTCCGTGACATCGTAGCTTCCGAACGCATCAACCGATTTTGATTGAATTATATTAGTTTAAACGGTAAGTTAGTCGAGAGTGTTTTAAGCTATAGTTTAAAGCCGCTACTACAAACCGTTGTTCATTGTAAAACTGCGTTTTGTGCGATATTTATTACGAGGATAAAATAACAAAAATAATAAACCCTCTAATTATGTTGTTACTGAGGAATAACCAATCTATCTATATCTGTACATATATGAAATAAAACAAAACAAAACAAAACACATGTTTATTTATAACACAAAAAGACCTTCCACAGAGTGATAAGACGGGGGCTCTTGGCGCAATAATTACTTTCCTTCGATGCATCGGAGCGTAAGGCCTCGGATCCAATGCCCCCCCCCCCACACTCCCCGTGCACATGAGGATGTATCATGGAGCAGGCTCATCCGATAGCGGGTGGCCACTCAGCCGCTTAATTGTGTGAAATAGACAACTAACGCGTCTTCGGATGGTCGGAAGCTTTAGCTATTACGAATGATACGGGTTCCTATTAAAGGTTTCCCCTCTTATTTTGCGGTGAAGTAGTTTACTGTGTTATCAAAGGGCGTTTGGGATGATTGCTATATTTTGAGCTGTTCATATCTTTGAATTAGGTATTTTGAATTAAGACACGCAATAGCTACCACCATTGTTGCTAATGTCTTGGGGGCTAATTGTTACAGGCGTTAGTTTGTTACGTGTCAGCAATATTAACAAGTGCGAGTTGGACTCGCGACAACGGGTTCCGTATTTTCTTACCTTAAGTAAATAAAATAAGTACCTACTTTAAATCGGACTTAATGTAAATAATGTTCTTAGTTTTATGAAAATTGGTTGAGCTGTTTCATAGTGATGGGGGTGAAAATGGGTAAGAATAACCGAATGTTACTACCTACTCGAGTGGTTTCGTAACTAGTTACTTTTTTTAAAGGGAACTATAGTATTTGTTGTTAGCTGACAATAAAAATTACTACATTTGCGACAATTTCAACTTCCTAGCAAGAAGACAGACGAACAGACACACAGCGGCCTTAACAATAAGGTTCCCGTTTTCACCCTTTGCACACGGAACCCTGAATAGTAACAGCGCGACTGGCAAGGAGAAAAGGCTTCGGAAAAACCGGTTCCTTCGAACAATGGCAAGACATGGAAGTCCGTTCCACTCCGTCCACGGTCTAATTAATTAGTGTAAGTGCCGGTGAGTCCTTCGGGATTGGTAATCAATTAAACGTTTCTACGTCTATCGATCTAGTTGCAAACAATACACACTTTTGCTCGATCGCCTTGTGGTTCCTTTGATCGTTTCGGTGCGATCGCGGTGAATTGATGATAATGCCTTGTTTTAAGATGGTTTGTGATAGAAATAAAGTGATGAATAGTGACAGATTTTTTTATTGTTTTTTTACTTAAAAGGAATACTGCAATAAATTAAAAATTGTTAATCATGATTTTTTTACAGTTTTTTTTTTATTTTTTTTACTAAAATTATACTTTTTTTCCACTTGAATTTTTTATTACAGTTGATGAATTAATGAAAGACTTTTTTCTTTATGCAGTTGACCGTTGTTTTCCAATGTGAATTTGCAGTCCGTGAAATTAGTAAAGTATTGGTCTCATATTTTTATTATGTATCAAAGTTTCCAGCGCCAGGGATTTTAGGGATAATAGCATTTTCTGATACACGACTCAAACTATACAATGCATATTATATTGGATATTTTTATGGATATTTTAGGAAATAACGTACTTACTATTCATAATTTGATTGTGCCAACAATAAGACAACTCAAGACAAACTTCATAATCCATTCGACCTATATAATGTACCCACAGACTTCGTCCGTGAGAAGTAATCCCATTAAACGTTTTCACTCGTCCCATTCACGATTAAATCCTGTCCAAAAACTCGAGTAGGTTTAAGACGGACGGTGGACCCAATAAAATTTATGAATTTCATAAAATTAAATCTATTTCATTTTAATTTCACATCGTGTTTAAATATTCATTTGGTATAAGAATTCATTACGACGAGTCGTTCATGTAAGCGGTGCCGGTGGTGATATTAAAAATGTCAGGGCAATAGGACGGTTTATTGGGATTAAGCTTATGTTTTTGGTACTTAGGGTATTTTTTTAATGTTGCAAAAATGATTTTAAGTCTTAACGAAACAAAGTAAGGCTCGTATTAACATAACTAAAGATTGATATTGTTGAGTTCGAAAATAACTATAAAAAATGCGCACTCAGAGTTATTTTTTAGTCTTAAGAGTTCCAATTTCATTTATACGGGTTTAAAGGAGATTGTCATATTACAGACAAATGTATCTACTTCATAATGCTTTTCATTTTAATTCTATTATATTTCAATATCGAGCATCATGTAACGGCCTTTATTTCGATAAATAATAGATTAGACACCTTTCTAGTAGGTACCACATTTGTGATACAGTATTTTTTTCTTTATTCTTTATTGGTTCCTAATATACTTACTCCAATCTATTATAATCCTGACACACTAGCGCGTGGTAAATTAAGATACGATAACATAACATAAAATAATAATAACACTAGTTGCGTCTCAGAGAATAAAACGAAAGAAGAAATGAACATTCCGTTGGCAGAAAAATATCAAATGATCATTAATCATGGCGCCTCCCGCCGAACAGAGTATTACGTGCTATAAGCCACAATCGGCTTCATAATCTATTGCAATAGAAAACTGATGGACGGCTTATAGACACATATTTCCTTGTTTTTTTTCAACAGATATTGTTTGTTTTGTGACAGGGTTTGAATGTTTGACTAGGGATGATTTATTTTGTTTAATTATTGATTCGATTTTTATAGATTGACTAGACTAGACTATGCTCGCGACTTCGTCGACGTGACGAGTGGATTTTAAGAACAGCTTAGAAGAAAGGAGGCTATTATCCCCAAAATAATTTTCTACCTGTTTTTTACTCTATTTTGTATTTCAGTAGAATAAGAAACACACATTTCATCGATTCTATTAAGAGATGTTTATGTTTTCACGTTATATAAAGAACACATCCTCAAATCAGATCTCTATCTCAATTTAACAGGTAGGTATATAATATCCCACCAAAAACATAAATGTACAAAAATCCGAGTCTCGCACCGTAAAAAGTTATGAGATCTAATGTA
>DWBH01000937.1:0-10637 GCA_018230765.1 Ernsta delagoae
AAACTAAAGCAGTGTTTTATTTTTTTTAATATGAATATTTCCCTAAAAACATAAAATTTACGATTTTTCGATAGTGTCGTCATGCCTATTCATAATCGATGGTCTCTCATTGAACGCATACGTCATTACGCTCGGTTTCAACAAAAAGCTATGCTGAATGGAGAAAAAGATGTGTGTTGAAAAACGCTTTAGCTTTAACATTGAACTCTTGTTTTATTAATTTTGCAGAAATTGCAAGGTACAGTAAAAATAGTTATTATGATTTACATATCTCCAGTTTGACCAATGCATGTATGATACAGTAACACTCACGGCAATAAAAAAACTGTATGCTTCATTTTGAACTTGAAACATTTGACAACGTTTTTCATACCATACTAATCAATAATATTAATCACATTTAAACTTAAAACCGCAGATACATCCTTTGGGCCGTGATAATGCACCTGGGCCAGACGCTGACCGGCGGCCACTACGTCGCGTACGCACGGGACAGCGCTTCGAGCGAGGCGAAGTGTTCACGCGAGGGCACCGACGCGGCGGCCGGCAACTCTGGCACGAATTTCGTGCGTTCGCTGTTCGGGCGCACGCGGGCCACGCAGGCCGGCTGCGCTGCCCGGGACTGCTGCGTGCCCCGACACCACGACAGAGTCCCGGAGAGGGACTGCTGGCTTGCCTGCGACGACGACCTTGTCAAACCCATCTCCAACGAGGAGTTTGAAGACCTCCTCTCAGCCGAACCCAAGATGCGGTCCGCTGCTACCCCCTACCTCCTGTTCTACGTCAAGAGCGAGGTCGGCTAGCGGACGTGCAAATTGTATTCTACACTGCATACTACAGGTGGTGTTCAGATGGAAGTGTGGTGTATAAGCACTATGTCTACTGGTGACGTCCACATGGCTGTCTTACTATGCGATATATCTTCTGTAACATCGAATGCGAGCTAGCGAATAGTTCATTCAAAAGGCAAGTTTGTCGTTCTTGAACAAAATATTGGAGTAAAGTGTGCGCTGATTTTTAAGAAGGTAAGTTTGTAGCTTTCAGTCTCAGTTTATAATTCTGTCTTATTAGATTTTTTTGGTAGACCTGTTTGAAATAAAGCGTTATTATTATTATATTATTTAGATGCTTAAAAGACATAGTTTAGACACAATATGTGTCTGCCTGACGTGATATTACAATTGTAGCGAATGTAATTACTAGGATAGCTATGAAATTAATCACTAGATACTACGATGTAATGTAATAGTGTTGCGCTAATTCATTGTTACAATCAGACAATATGAACGTAAAAAAGGAAAAATTTTACTATATAATTTTCTATGAATATACCTGTCATTGTACCATTTTTGATTATATTGAGTGTTCATATTAATCGACGTTACACGCATTAAATATATAATTATAGAGAAATTGTATGTTATGCTCATGTGACAAGTATGGCCTAAAGTCTAGATTATTTGTTGAATATTTGATAAATAATAAAAAAATATCGAAATTTATTAGCACAGTTAACATTAACCACAATATAACATTTTACAATACTAATATTTAGCGTGTCCCGTGTTACTTGGCCTTAATTATCTCCAAATAACTATTTTATATAAGAAATGATAGTTCAAATATAGAACAATATTATAAAATATGAATAAATTGAATAATAGATATACAAATGCAGTATTACCACGAATTTGTAAAGTGCACTTTGCGGTAGATATATAATTATAATATTTCTTTGTTCCATGTAGATTTCATATTTTTGAATTAGAAATTGTAGTAATGTTAAATACTTACATTTGTCTTGCTTGACCCATGGAATTTCGTGGTAGCACTGTTATAGTTTATCATCAGTTGGCTTTAATCATTTTTGATGCCATTTTTAATAAGTATTATAATTACAATTTGAGCAAAATATAAAATTATTAATCACAAGTATAATAAAACCTAATACATTTATGTAGATGATAGAACACCAATATTATTCACTAAATATTAATTCATTGTATATCCATGTTTGATTTTGTACTCATGTTAATATATCACTTAACAAATTTCTACTTACAGACACAATAGGACCAATGAAGTATATAATATGTTTAAATTGCAGTTTTAAAACGCACATGTGATAGTTGTTTTGTATGAATTAGCGGACAAGACTAAAACTATATTTTTACTTACTGCTGCGACGCTCTACTGGTTTGTGCCTAAAGTTTTAATATTGTTAGAATGTATAAAAAGATCTTCAATTTAAACTGCCTGTCTTCTCGCATTTATCACCTATTTTATGCCATTTGAGCTAAATTTTGAAGTACCGTGGGGATTTCCTTAAGTTTGTCATATCTGGAATCCATGCAATCTATTAGCACTTGCACTTTTGTTTATTTTGTTAATGAATTCTCTATCTAATCTAAAATATGAATGTTTAACAATTTGGATTTTTAGAGAAAATTATAACGTGACATGAAGTTACAATATGTAAGAATCCTAAAAATCAATGTAACCAGTTAATTTCTGTTCAAAACGAGTAAACTTTTTTATGCGCATTTACTTCACTATATTTTTTTACTTTATAAAGTATTCAGATAGAATTGTTTTTGAATAACGTAACTGGTAATTTGTCTCAAATTCTTGTTTTTTGCTAAGCTATTTCTATTTAGGTATAACTATTGTACAATAAAATAACTTTTTCTACTATAAAACTTCATTCAGTGTCGGCCTGTTTAACTTGGGTTATAAGTAAATTCAAAATAATATTATGTATGTAATTGGTTTTAACATTAAAAAGAATTTTAGCTTATTTTAATTTCCTAAAAATAGTCTCACATTGTTCGTATTTTAGCTAAGTAGTGAGTCTGCACTTTATTGATCGCTTACACTTAGATACAAGAATCTAAGTGATGATATTTGTAGTGTTATTTTAATATGTCCGTCCGTTGTACGATCAACAGCTGTTAGCAGCAATAAATCAGAAATTTATTAACTGGCTAAACGGAACTAAACGGATTACTGTTTTAAATTAATCTAACAATATTCCTATTCTGTACAACGACGACTGTATAATTCTAAATCGTAAATATTGCGCTTTTTGTCACTATCTTGCGGGCCGCGGGTAGTTTCAAAATGGTACCTAGTATTCGTAATTTTTCGGTTTCTTGCTGCTATTATAAATAATAATTGTATTAACCGAATTAGGCATAAAGTATACGGATATGCCTTATAACAATTCTTCTCATAAAGTTTTTTGAAATTCTTATCAAGGCTGATTTATGTTGGTGGTCAGTAGATATACAAGTCAAGGTAGTGTTGACTTCACTCCGCTGTACTTGCTTGAAATCAACTTACATAGTGAGTTAGTCTCATGCCCAGATATACATCAGCACTTCAACACAAACATTATTATACATACAGACTGTCAATGTCGGGACGACAAAATGTAATTTTTTGATATACATACTTTCTATTTCCGTGTAGTTTGAGTAACTTAAAATCTGATTGTTTAATTGCTTTATTGCTAAATAGTCTGAACAAGATATTTTTAAGCATATGTATGATTAATACTGTTCTATAGTAAAATATAATATAACAATCAATAATACATCACATAAGACTATGCCAAACCATTTCGGTGTTTATTAATGGCAATGGCTAAGCGCTCATTTTTTGTAAATTTTATTTTTGATACAGTGAATAAAAGCAATAATACTTATGCATATGTATGTGATGTTAATTAATAAATCGAAATAGTAATTACAAGTGCTACTTATGCTACAATCATTTAGAAGGCAGTTGATGTAATTTACGATTTTTAAATAAGTATAAATAAAAACGACCATGTTTAAATTCATAAAATAGATAAAGAAATCTATATCATAGTATTGTCTATCAAAAATAGCTAATTTTATCGTATATAGCCATTGTATAGCAATATTTATTGTGATAAAATAGGTGTAATATGTACTAAGTAAAAATGTGAACTGTCTTAATGTAATTGGAATTATTGATTTGCTAGCTTCATCGATTTGTGTTGGATCAATATTTGAAAATGATTGTATAACTTTATCGTTTCTGAGAAACCCAAGCCCTGCAGTTAGTTGACTAGAGAGAGCTGCAGAAAAGCTTTAATTTTAAAAAATGTGTGAGACTCATCATTATCCACTGTGAAATACTGTATGAAATGCCGAACAGTACTTTCTGTTACTTTCAAAGCTTTCTGATGTGTAAATTTAATGTGGATGCCATTCCAAAACCTTTGAAAAAGGTATAATTCTTGTCAGTAGTTCTATGAGGTTATTTTAATATTCAACAATGTTATTATTATTTGTACTGTAAATTGGATTTGGAAAAATAAAATCTTTCAGTAATTTCGTTTCTTTTTATGACCTGCGTTTTTTATCGTATCTTTTGGAGTACTCATAATCTTACAAATGTTATGAATTTGTCGTTTTCCTGTATAGGCAAATTGTAATACGCATTATACTCTTACTAAATCAAGGTGATAGGATGCTATAAGATAAAATTTAAAAAAATTAAAATAATAACAATGATCACGATTAATAAAAATAATGGGATGTAGATAGATGAACAGATTAATAAGAAATTTTATAAAAGAAGAGGATATTAAGGAAAATTAAAAAAACATCATTTGGTATTTTATTTACTTATTTTTTAAACATAAATACCTAGTACCTAGGTATAAATCCTTACAGCTTAATGATATGAGATAAGACACTTTATTAGTTCCCGATAAAGTTAAACAAACCGGCTAAAAGGCCGCAAAGGGTAAAGTTTACTTTATCGACAGCCAATGAAGTGAAGATAGGTTGTGATGTTTTTATCACATTTAGATAATAGGTTTGGTTGTATCGGGAT
This sequence comes from Ernsta delagoae, assembly GCA_018230765.1. NCBI lineage: Eukaryota > Metazoa > Arthropoda > Insecta > Lepidoptera > Hesperiidae > Ernsta > Ernsta delagoae. The sequence continues at coordinate 4,870 of DWBH01000937.1, forward strand.
CAGTTAAACCAGTCCCAGAAGGCGTTCTGCTGAGACCGAACGACTGATTGTACTAGTGGTATTTTGATAATAAATAATAATTATTATGAAAGCAATCGATATTCGAAGCAGTAAGTGGAGTGTAAGTACAATAATTTTATTCAGCATCCATTTCATTTACGTTACGTTTTACGTACGTTTTACGACTATGTAATGGAAACTAATGTATGTAAGGAAAAGGAAAGGAAGGGTGTAGGACAGGGTAAGTAAAATTAATTTAATGATTTTACTTTGCCACTAAAATAGCTATGAATAAAATGTGAAACTGAACAATAATTCATTAATAATATTTACTGAATATTTTGAGTTTTTTCGTGGAATAATTATACAACAAAATAGTTAAAAATAGTAAAAAGCGGGATTTTGACTCATTTTGACTTTAGAGAAAAAAAAGGAATTAGAAATAGACATTGTAGAGTACTTTTAGTAATTGTAAACATTTTTTTCCACAATGTAACAAAATATAAAAGTATTTTTAAAGCATATTATTAGTATTTTATTTATAAACGCTTATTTCGGATTCCACGTGGAAGTTATTTTCTATTAAACTGATTGGTTGCAAAAAGTATTCTGTAACATCTCAATATTGTGTCTATTACAAAAATGGCCGCTATATCCACAATCCACCTGTGACATTGCATTGACCTTTGCTGTCCTGTGAAGTTGCTGTCAAACTACTTTTTGTATAAAAGTTTTTGTCTCAGGACTTTAATTTCTTTTTCGAAAAGTTTCGTTACATCTTTTATAAAAAATGGCGCTTGTAAGTGAATTGATATACTTTTTAAAGTTTATTATTAATACTTAATAATAGTGTAGGTACTCTTTATTTTAAATAGATATAAAATTGACATCTAACCAAATAATTTGTTTTAGCATTTATAATTACCGGTACAATCATATTTAATCTATAATAGAACTCTACTTATATATTCAATTTTTATTTTCAATAGCATTTATCAATAAAGGTAACAATACAGGTAATGATCATTTGTAGATAATTTATATTAAACACACTAGAATAGTGAAGACTAACATTTCTTTTTACACTAAAACTTTTAATTTAAGATTGTAAAACAAATTATTGTGAGCAAAAATAGGTTACTTAAATGTAGATTAGTTTTGCAAGTACCCACCAAGTTATTTTAGTATGTATTTGCTTTTGATAATAAACAAGTTAGTTTCCAAGGTGTATTGTTAAGCATATTATTAACCATTCATAGCAGTAAACTGCACTGAACGTGCAATGGACTTTATAAAAAATAATCTTAAATTACTATCCCTTCTTTCTTTTTTATATTTATATCTATTTTTTTTCTTATTTATACTATTTCATACAATACAATACCATTTCATACATCTTGTGGAAAATACTTCCTTTTTAAGATTTATTTAATTAATTTTTTTTTCTTATAATATCAAAAACAAATGTAACTACCAATGAAGAACCTTTACTTTTTTGAAGTCTTTGGTAGGTACCTATTAAAATGGCCTAGATACTTAATGTGTTGACATGGCACTTGTATATGTTTCGTATTCCATCCATATACAATGTAGTCTATGTACTAGTAGGATCATAATAATATTTATTATTATAATTCTAGTCAATCCAATCTATGATGCTAACATGCGTTACATCATTGTAGTAAACCTTGTTAGGATATATTATCCTTAATAGGATATAGATATAGGTTAAAATGCAAACTAGGAGTGTTAAGTTTCTGACACAACGTGACATCCTCATATTACAAATAGATACCTACCTAGGTATCTGTCTTTTAATCGAAATGATAAGATATTTTACTTGCTCAAGCACTGATTGAAAGAATTAATGTAAGTCATTTACTATAACACGTGAAGCGTAGTCACATGTATTGCACCGCAGTTTACGTTTATAATAATACCTAACATATTTTTTTCTTATTCAATTTATTCAAAAAGTAATTAAAAGTCAAGATTATAATATTAATAAATAATTTGAAGAAGTATTCTACGATACCTACCTGGAAAGCTTTGGATTAAACAATGAAAACGGTAATTAAATTTAATAAATTATAATATAACCGTTACATTAACTGCATAAAATGATACATTAGTACGTTACCATCCATCAATGAAATCATAATTATTTAAAGATAATAATTGGGTACACATATTTATGGTACAAATATAAAAGATGTATTAGTATATTTATTACTCTTGTTAATAAGGCTTTCTTCACTTATGGAACAAGTAAAAAAATACAGCATTTAAATACCAAAAAGTCAGCCCAAATATATGTAATTATAAAAATTCAAATATTAATTAAGTGCTTAACTAAAATAAAATTGGTGTAGGTTATACTTACAGCTTTTGTACTATCTTTTTCATTACAACCAAACCACAACTATAATAAAGAACTGAAACTTACCTGAGAGGTGAAAATAGTGATTAAGAATTTCTAAATATACAAATTGTGCAACACAATGTGCATCAAAAATTCAAAATCACATGACACCAAATCGAAATCAAAAATGTTTATAATCTCTGCACAATTTAACAGGAAGCGGATGTAGGTATAGGTAGTTTATATACAGTGAACCGGAAGTAGCATAGCTATAATTTTTGACATTAATCTATGGTATAAAAAAAAAGCGCGGGAATATGGAATAATTGGCCGAAATTTGACAGATTTAGTTAGGTACTTGTTTAGTTGTTTACTTACAATCTTGCTTTTATTTAATTACATGTTTTATGGAGTGTCAACCTAATTTACTTGCATTTGTACCGTATCTGGTTGTAGGTGAGTATACAATTTGGCAAACGGAAAACATTGGCACGTCTTCAAAAGATTAAATTTAGAAGCTTTCGATAACGTCTCGGCTAGTCTTGTACGGAACCCTTCCATTCTGTTATTTACGTATGGCATACGGTGAAGTACAATGAGTTTTTTCTAAAGACTGAGTGTTATTTGTGTGTAACACATCAGCTGTTCGTGGGGTAACAAAATTTTAATAATAAGTCTGTTTGGTTTCGCTCACTCACCCCACGTAGCGTGTTGGTTGCGCGCGCCGCGGTTACCGATTCGGTGTTCAGTACGCAAGTCCGGATTCAGCTGCAACCGCGAGAAGTTTAGCTTAAAGGGCAATTCAAGATCACAGACGCCGACTGTTCAGCCACTTCGGTTGTATCCAAAGAGATTTTCACGGAGAAGTGTAAAAATGGGTTGGCCGACAGCTTACGACGGCAAAACTGAGGTATTGCGACGTCTAATTATACTGTAGTGAGTGCAGTGCACCTGTGATACGATGTATGAATCGTTTTATTCTGTTACCATGACAGCATTTCATTACTTCGCACATGCATTTAGAATTTAATTAGCGTAGAATCTGTTAGTTATTTTCATTCTGTTGTGGTAAATTCTTATCCACTTAGACATACATACATAACTTGGTAAGAACTGTAGCAGTACTCTATCCAGTTGTTCAAATAAATAGTCTTATGTTCACAGTAAATCAGCAACTATAAATATATTATGTATTTTAGATACATTTTAACTATCTTAGTTACATGAAATTAGTTTAGTAGAAATAAACTTTGAAATCTCACAAATTTTACTGTCACATGTTCAAGTTATGTGCACAACAACGGCATTCATATACCTACCTATTCAATTGTTGCATATTTGTTTATTACATAATAATTATTACATTTCAAACTAAATGCATATAATTTGAAACTTCATATTTTAGAATTTGAGGCTATTTGGTTTAGAGAATTTGTTTGGCACTGTAATTAACATTAAAGAAAACATTCACAAGAAAAAATGTTAGTCTACCTTCATTGTTAGCGAAACCTAAAGTTTGCTTCGAGTTCGAGGCTGAGGTTTGATTATTTGAGGAAGGTAACTGCATATGTCACAATTAGCATCTCTTTCACATTATTATCCTGTATGCATGATCACTTGCTACCCATAAAATATAAATAAATTTATAGCATATTTTAAATTCATTTACTGTTACAATACATAAGTAGCTATTTGTATATTATGCAATTTTCTAATTGGTTAAAACATACCAACATAACATAATAGGTAGAAACACTGCTTGAATTGTAAGTAAGTAAGTATGCTTCTAAATTAAGACCATTCTTTCATCTGTTCAAATGTTTATTATTGATCTTTATCACCATAACAAATGCTTATAACAACAATCCTTATCAGGAGCTAGTTTGCCTATTGTGTAAAATAATCCATAATTCACACTTCAATGTTTAGGAATCACTACCTACTGATAAGATTATCATTGTATGTTCATGTTGTTTATAAGCAATTCTTTATTTGTAATCACTGCAAATATTAGTCGTTTTACCTATGTTCTTAAACCTTGTGGTCAATTTGTCTTATTTTTTCATTTAAAATAAAATCTTTGTAGTGAAATAAAAAAGTAAAGTTTTGATGAAATAAATAATTGGGTCTCATACATAATTTAGAGCCAATATTAATTTATTTCTTATTATATTTGCTTACAGTTAATTTACACCTATAGGTATTTATCATAAGTCTTGTTTAAAATAGAGAATGAAATCAGAAAAATTATCTTTTATACTTCTGTACTATTCATACATTCTTTAATTACAATAGCAAATTTCCCTACAAGAAAGCTGATGCCTAATTTTTTATCATCAAGTTTAAATCTGTAGTATTTGTGTTGGTACCATTTTAGAATTTCTCTCAGTAAATATTTCATTTTCTTACTTATCTTTATGCAGAAAGAAACATACAGATATGGCATATGCCATCTTCATTAGAACCTATTACAGTTTTGCAGACTTGAACAGATTACTAGGTAGTTCTAGGTATGTATGTACATACATTGTGTTGACAATGGAAACATTTCTAGTGCATAAAACCAAAGTACCGCTTCTTTTGACTTATAATGAAGCATGAAAGGACATATTTGCATTTTGCAATAATAATGCTTCCTATATAATTATGTATGTCTCATAATACTGTAGTGAGATTTTAAAATCTTCTTTCTTTTATTCTTATTATTTAATTTGTGGTTCAAGAATCACAACCTAGTGACTATTCAGCTAGTTCTGGCTTGTTCCGAGTGAAAAATCAGTGAATAGCTAATAAAAAATTCAAATCAATCTTAGATAATCAGGCAGGCACAAAACAAAATTTGACAAAACAAGAAAAAATTGACCTTTAATCCAATTATTGAACATGCAATGAATCTCGAATCCCACTTACCTACCACAATTTTACTACCTGGCTACCCTGTTTCAATACCCACTAATCTACCACATAACTATGTTTATTACACGTGACATTAAAGATGATTTATGATAGGTCCGTGTTTTACATCATGTTTTGTTAAATATTCTTTATGTCACGCAGGTACCTAATTTGTGTAATTTTAGTTAATGTATTTTCTCGTTTTTCTAAGAAGGATTTTTGTTTGTTGGTAAAGAAAAATAAAAATAAAGTCAATCTTGAAGGAGGAAGCCCTCCCGCCCTCGCCGCCCTCCCGCTCGGCCCTCGTATCCTCCTCATCCCGCACAACAGCTTAGGGAGAAGGAGATGACTGAAAAACAGAGTGGGCGACGGTCGTTGTCGCGCCAGACCCCGCTGAGGCATCTCCTTTTGCCTCCTTAATTTTTGTTTATATTATGTAACAGCGCAATGTATCCACCTCAATTTTGTAATTATGGATGGCAATAAACTATTCTTTGATTTGATTTGATTT
>DWBH01000938.1:0-10635 GCA_018230765.1 Ernsta delagoae
AATGCTCTTACTAATTTTATTGTTTTTACACTGTTTAAACTTTCAGCGGGCCTGACATACGAAATGAACCTATTTCCTATAAGAAAATTCCTATAAAGACAAGAGACGCCTTTAATCATTTAATTTTATAGATTTAATTGAATGATGGAATTCCTAGTTATAAGAAAACCATGAACTTTAATCTAAAAGTCGCTAGGAAACAGGAAAGATTCACCAGACAACAAAAGCATAGTCATACGGGTGCCTCAACCGAATGCAAAGAAAAAACGTAATCGTATTTGTTATTAACTCGTATAGCCTCGATTATTGGCAATTGAGATCGGCTTTAGTGGTTCAGTAATGGCGGGTACTTTTTGTCCGTGCGTTGTGGTTGTTCGATACTCAACAAACTGTGCATAAACACTATGTCAGTATTAAATGCCAGGAATTTTTGCGCCTAAATTATAAGTATCTACCTCTTATACCTATACATATATGCTACGTACCTATCTGTCTGTATTTTAATTTTTTATACTTACTTTTATTATTTCTTCTCAAGTCATCTCTGATAGTTACCTATTTATATGTCAAATTTATAAATACCTATTGTTACTTTCGGAAGTTTGGATTTTTGGTATATTAAGATTTTTCTTTATGTATAATTTTTTAAATACCTACCTTCTTCTATAATTTTCTTATTACACTAATTATGTACAGTACCTGTCTATAATACTACGATTAGGTATTATACAAACGCAGTGTGACATTGAGAAATTAATAGATTTAAATTGTTAAAACTTCCGTTCCAGCCTCTTAAATTTACAACACTTTAATTTATAACATACAAGATCCTTATGACAAGCAAAACATTTTTAAATCATGTTCCCATCAAAACTAATTCAGGCGACTATCGAATTATCTACAGAACTCAGAACGCACAGACGGACAAAAACAGGTAGCCATTAACGAACCTCTAAAGCCGATCTCAATTTCCAATAAGTGATTCCTTTCGATTCATTATTCCTTTAACTTTTTCGTCTGTCTTCTGCATTATTCGGAAGATTTGAGAATTTTCAAGTTGCTATGGTGCCGAGTCTTATGGAGATGTTGTAAGAAAGTTTTCGAATTATTTAATTTCATAAAAGTAATATCCTAAAACCACCACATACAACTCCCAAACATTTTTTTCTTTCCCGCCACTCAAAACGGTATTCACTCATAATTAAATCATACGGTCTTTTAACCCTTAATGACGTAATTATCAACTACAACAAACCCCCAACACCTCGAACGCGCCTCCATACACGGCTCCGTACTCTCACAGTCATCGGTTAAAAGACCGCCATTTCAGAACCATTGAAGTAATAAGGCTCGTTACATACGTAATACGTGGCACGTACGCCGTGACGTCATAACCCGGGTTTTTTCGCAATTTGTCGGGAAACATTAATTAAAACACTCCCTCGGTATTTGAGACAGTGAAGCGACTCGCGGAAGGCTGGAGACACACTGAACGCAATGAGCGGTTCTTAAAAACGGTGTCGGATTTGTACGATATAAAGTGTATATTTATTATAAAGTGTGTTATTTGGACTATTATTTGGACTATATGTTACATAAAATCATTCCTTTATACACAAGGTGAAATGCACAAATTGATTGATAATTTCAAATGAAATAGTATGTTCATTCTCAATATCCTTATAAGGTCTCATATTATCCCAATATTATCAATTGAATAATTACTTATAAGTAATTACTAAGTCTTATACAATTTCTCACAATTTATTGGTGATTTCGTCAATCCTCGATAACTTGTCATCTCGCAGTGACTTGTTTGTTTTTTTTAGGAAGGAGCTACGGTGAGATTGGATAGAACCGGGTGTGCCACCTTCACTGAACGTCGTCATTTCCTCGAAAGTAATTCAAATGGAATCGTGTGCGCCGTTATTAAATATTTCATAACTTACCTCACCCCCCTCTTGTCTCTCGCCTCCTCCCGTCGACCGCATATTAAAGTCATAAAAAAGGGTTGTTTGATCTATCCCCTAAAACAATTTACATATCTCCGCTCAGCCCGCCGCTAAATTATTTAATTAAGAGAGGCATAAGTTTTTATTATTTTAATATGACCGGCATAAAATTGTGTTAATGGAACAATGCTACCACTGTGGCCTGTATTTAAACCCCTCTAATCGCTTTTACAGCGGCCCGCAAACACGGAGGTAATCTATAGTTTCATTTATAAATTATGTTTATAAGTACTAGGTGACGGAGTACCGGGTTTAATGAAATCTCGACGTCTTGAATAATGTCTTATAAGACTTCCTTGCATAAGCTCCCAGAAATTAATATCATCTTTCATAGCAGATTAATCTAAGAAGAACTCTTTCGAGTTGCGGTTTAGTAGATGTTTCCATTTCGTAAAAAAATGGTTAAAGCCCATATTAATATGGTACATAACTTAAAATTGAGTGTTTCTTAAGGGTTGTGTTCACGTTCACTCAAGATGGTCACAAAGTGGTTATTAATATTAAATTCCATTAATGAATTAATACGATAATAATATTTATCTCTGTGTATTAAAGATTATGTCTCAAAATGTTTAACTTTCTCAAACTTCTATTTTTAATTTCTTTTATTAATATTTCTTTTGTTTAGTACCTTTAGCAATATTTGCATTATAACTAAGTATTATTCGTCGAGAAATAGTTTGTCAATACGGCAATAATACTTTATTCAATTGCCCTAAAAATTTTAATGTGTAAAGGTGATGAAACGGTAGAAAAATCATAGTAGTTGGTAGCTGTAACATATTTCAGCCACAGTTTAAATTCCTGAATGTTTAATGCCAACATTACGACAAGTCGCGGTAAACAATGAACATTAGGCGCAAAAAACCGGAACGTAACAGAATTCCGGAAGGTAACACGGTGTCCGGTATGTTAAACAGTAGGTATTCCTGTAATGAAAAGAAACATTGGTACTATAGGGTCGTAAACATTGTGAAGAGCTGTTATTCTCAAATTTTCTATTGTCGTATGTAGGTAGCTAAGTACTCGTATTATGTTAAGCATGGACAGTGAAAGAGGAAGAATTCGTGTAAAATACCACGTAGGTATGTGAATACCGTAGTGCTAAAGAGACGGTATGTTAGGTACAGTGCGATGTTTGCTTCTACGATAATTGCAATGAAATTTTTCGCCTTCTTCCCTTTTTCCCATTTCCCCACAACAATACACCCTTGTATTAGTTTTATTTTTTCCTGTCGCTTTTAATTTTCATTCAACATTTTAGTCATGATCTAGCAAACGTCTTCTAGCTAGCGACTTGGATTCTAGAATAAGTTTTTTTATATCTCTTTTATTTTAGATACCACCTAAAGTTTTATTTGGCTTTGTTAGCCAAACTTGACAATGGACAGTTAAAATAGCAGGGTAGTTCCTCTCATGGCGGTTGACCGCTCCAGGTTAATGAGAGCATTTTTATGCGCAATGAGGAATGCAAATTCGGAGGTTAGCGTTTCGGCGGCCATTGTGGAAACTCCTTCGTTTTATGCTAACCCTACCATTATACGTTGGAATTCATTGCCCCTGTATTAACGGACTAAAGGACTAACCTATTCTTTGTTTTGTTTGTTTTTATGTCGGCTGTATTGTGTCCTTTACACCTTTTGGAATACTTTAGAGTTGTGCAGTAATTTACGGTTTTAAATTCGTTTATGTGGATGGTTTTTAACGTGAGTAGGAAACGAGTGCTCTTGACAATTGACGTTAAATGGAGTGCGGTTGAGACTCATTTCTGAAGTCTTAATACATTGCTGCTTATGAAGACTAACATGGAACTTTGAGGAGGTCTCCTCAAATAACAACATCTCGAGCATCTACTCTTTCTTTCCAATTGAAATTCAAACATTTCCTTAAAACTATGGGTTATGAGCTTGGAGATTGCATTGTACCTATCGACGGATTGTAATTATCACTGTGAGTTCTACTACCACACTCTGTTCTAATCTGTCTTCTACTTATTATAATTATTATCACATTGCTAATGAGAATGACTTGTGGATAAAAGTTACATTAATAGGTACAGGTACAGGTACAGGTAGGTATAGGTACTTAACCTACCTATTAATATACAGATAATAATATGTATAATTGTTGTTTCCACTGCCTACCTATTCTTTTAAAGTAATCAGTGAAGTTTCGACGGTTCGTACGATTCAAACCGTACAAATTGAGAATGAAGAGTCATGTTTTTCAGTTTTTTTTTCAACAACGAATGGAAATGAATGGATGCAATTCGTTTCATTCACTCGCGAGTGATTACTTATGATTTTTCTTCTTTAATATATGTATCTACGTACCTGCTATGCGTTTTATGAACTGTAAGTACTAACATTAGCAGATGACTTTTCTAATGTATCTAGTCTACCTACACTTATTGTTGAATAAGTATTATAGGTATGTACGTAATATGACTGTTAGGTTGGGATAACATTATTCTAAAGAAAGTAGTCCAATTTAAATAAAAGTTCTATGTCATTAAAAAACTTTTGTAACAAACGTTGAGTGGATTAAGTATGTGTAATATAAATCATGCCATTTTGTAAGATGTTGCTGTGGACAAAACCCGATCAATTAAAAATATGGACGACACGCTTCACGGCATGCGTTGTGTGATCTTCTGTACCTACTTGGATATTAGGCGGCCAAATTAAGAATTACCACCGTATCATGGCAAATTTGGCTAGATTGTGATCATCCCTGTTCAACAATCAGACTGCGACTTGGCCAATAATTGGCGAGTCCGCGACAAAGCGCCCTCAATGGCCGCTGATTAATTTCCAATCCGAACTGAACTGACCCTAACTAGCAAACACCGAACACTCCAATCGACCAGGAATTACTCCACTCTTTGTTTTAGTTAGTTCATTGCTCTGTTCCGTGATCTTCATTACTTCTATGGTGTGATTTAAAAGTGAGTTACAGGAAAACGTAACAAACGAAGTGTAAGCACAGTACTGTTGTTAGTAAATATTGTTTGCTGAAATTATGATCCATACATATTGAGTTACACTAAAAATAATAGGTAAGTAACTTATTACTTTATTTTAGCAGTAGCAGCTTTTCTGACATTTATCTTCAGGGCATAAGTATAATTATAGAGAAATCAAAGAAGAAAGTCAAAATTGTTTGTCCTTAAACCGGTTTAAAAAATAGTTACAGTTCATCTATTGGTGCGTTGAAGCGTCTTACTGTCAACAATTTGCATGCAGTTCACGACAAAGCACAAATCTCGCTAATTAATTTTCGAACTGCATTCGAAATGCAATTAGTATACACAAAGTGACCAAATTTTTGCTCATTGATTTCTTGATTAGATAAGAAGGTAATATCAGAAATCCATTTATATTCTACTCTTTACCCATTTTGTTGTTTGTCGTCATTTCGCTGGTCAATTTGTGCGATATTTTAATGTCAGTGTTGCCGATAATATAAAATATTGTTACTTTACAAAAAGCTACTACAGCTAGTCACTAACCAGAAACACGTGACAACATCTGAGAAAAAAATAATATGAAAACACCTATATATCGATAATTTTGTAAGCTATTTTCATTCATAAAATCTCATCACGAGTGACTGAAAAAGTTCAAACAGAGACCCACTAGTCGGCAACTAGCCCGGGGCGGCTCGATGCCAATAATTGGCGCGCAGTCCGCGACAAAGCGGCCGCAATGCTCACTGATTAATTTCCGAACTGCACCCGAATCCTAACTAGCAAACACGGAGCTTCATGAAACGGCTGGGGAAATTACTTCGCCCCCGTTTCTCTCTATCAACTGCATGCTTTGAGCTCTGCCTTTGTTTATCAACGTAGACGCAGAAACGGTCATTACCTCTTTAACGTGAAATCATTATCACCTTTCAAATTGTCTTGCCCTATGTTCCTAAAAAGTCAACAAATCTGATTTTGGTGTACCTACTCCTAATTAGCCTAATTGTAATAAGTACTTTGGGTGACAATGCTCACAAATAACTTTGTATCTACATTGCTATAAGAACTAGATTAGATCTAAATTTTATGGTGAGTTTATGGTCAATTATTCCCTAAAAAATTCTGTACAGCAGAAGGGACAGGATAACTACATTTTTAGGCACTAGCCGCGGGGCTGCTGGATGCTAATAATTGGCGCGTAGTCCATGACAAAAGCGGTCGAAATACTGACTGATTAATTTCCGAACTGCTCCAATTCCTAATTAGCAAACACGGTAAACTCCACGAAACGATCGATGTTTCGTCCTATTAACTACATGCTTTGTTTGTTATCTCCTATACCGTATCTATCAGCTAAAAAGAGCTTGAAGAAGACTCAGATTGACGAATTATCTCTTTATTTGTGAACATTCAATTAATACTTATAAAAAAACGGTTTGTAGAAAATTAAGGAACGCAAAAAAATACCACCTCTTTGTGAACTGATAATGAAATTGACGAGGCAAAGAAAAATGAGCTAAGTACAAACGATTTAATAGTGTCAACTTCCAATCACGTGATACAAACTTTTTGTTATCAATACATATATGGATTTAAAATTGAGCGCAGAGGCAGCTATTGGCTCTTATAACAATTAAATTTTCAGTGTTTCATTTTGATTCCTGTGAAAACTAGCAAACAATAGCTTAGCTGCAGTACACTGTGTTAATTGAATCTCACTGATACTTCATTGCTCAAAGTTTGATTTTATCATCAACAGTAGGTAGTTATAATCAATTGTCTGTCACAAAAGGATAGAAAAAAATAACTAATTTTGTATGACAGGATTAGTGTTTCCGAAGACGTAAATCAATAAATTGTTGCAACTAGTACTTAAAAATATTTCTTTTCCAAAAATTTACTATTTTATTTTTATGCAAAACTACTTCAAATCTTGGTTCCTTTTCTTTAATATTCATAGCTTATCTAGATATCCGTTGATTTTCATCAAATGAAACATTGGTATTGAAGACTACATTAATACGATACAATCCACATGTTGAGTACCACTGGCTGTTCTATTTATCAGATAACTGTGAGCGGGGCAGCGAGCTGCGCTCACTACGAAGGAAATTAAACGTCATTCGGCCACTTTCTTCAACACAATGCAGATTAATCCAACGACAGGAGTTGTTTAGCCAACGTTAATAGACTTGTCTTCAATTTTCTGTTAAGCGATTGCAATAAAAGTATATGAAACCTCATTTTGTTTATCCTACTAACACGCGGGCATTCCCACAATTATTAGTCTAGCTATATGAATGTGTAATTAATGGCTTCCGTGATAGATTATTTGAACGGTACCAAATATATAAAGTACAAGTTTTAGTAAGAGCATTATAGCCATATAACACTCATAATTTTCTAATACCTATGATTAGTAACCTGTATTGAACTGAGCCAGAAATGCTGGAATATAAAAGTATAGTTAATAATAGGCAACTAACTATTTTATTGAATATCCATTATTAGTACCCAATGCATAGTTCTGTTGGGAGTAGAGACTCCGGAGAACTCTTTACTCTTTATCCTTAGGTATGTCGTCTGTATCTCACCCGTGAAAACTATATTCACGACGTATATAAATTAAGTTCTCTCTGATGTGAGACGTATCTGTGTGTTATGTTATTAATTTTACCAATAAAAATCCTCAATATGCTAACTTTCCCACAGAACCATAGGCAGGTCGTCGATTAACACAATCACTAGTCACTAAACAAAAGTTTAAGAGCCATTGTCTTTAGCGTCATCTAAGCGTGTAGGTAAGTAACTCAATTAAAGTACAGAACAGTGTGTTCAATCAAAGTCCGTCAGTTAATGGAAGCTTAGCGTCTGAATGACGCGACGACGGCTCTCGGAGACCACTGTCCAGCCGTTTAATTTCCTGGTGACGCGGACATTCGATTACGCAACACTCTCACAATTTGAGTCGATCGACTCAATCTCGTCTATCGTATGGGTATCGAGAACTATGCTATTTGAATTGTTATTTCTTTTAAAGTTTACTTTTTTATCTATCTCATGCCTGATGGATAACTGATGAATGTTTGGTCTACTGCCTACAATTTGTTTAGGTTTAAATTCTTTTGCGTTAATTAACTTCAATGGCTTTTGATTAGGCCCTGAGAGCTTCTAAGCAAAATGCAATTAAAGCAATCAGTAAAGCGACTGCCAACGAGTATGACCCTACTTTACATACATACATAAATATTGTCACGCCTACTTTAAAAGTAAAATAATTTCTGGTCTTACTTGTACGTCCTAGATGATCCTCATAGCAGTCATTCCAGTTTTAAAAATAGTGTTGCTATTTATAGAATCTAATTATGCGGTACCCACAACCTTCGAGGATATCAGATTCCCGAACAGGTTTACGTGCAATATGAATTTATATTGTCTATTTAATTAAACTAGAACCACGCATCCGTTAATACAGGTACCTACAAATGCTGTACCGTACAGGTAGCCGTTCGCTGTGTGTGTTCGTTTGTTGCTTGCTTACCATATGCTATAGTTGTAAGTTACCTTGTTTACTAAGGCTTTAGAAAAATCTAGTACTTACCTCAGAATAAGTAGTCTTGTCTTCTTATACTTCACTCCAGCTTATATTACTGTATGGATTTTTAAACAATTGGTTTTTGGGTAAGGTATGCTCTCGGAAGTAGAGCTTGCCCTGTTAGGTTCTATTCCATCGCCGCTCTCAAGCACACGCCATAACATTGCATGGTGATTTCAGTTTTCATGGGTATAGCAATATATCCGCGTATGATTTCATATTGGACTGTTCTATATGACGTGAGACCTGATAGGCTACATTATGTAGGTTGTAGTGACCACAATAACTCAACAAGTGAGCTGCTTTTCCGTTTCTTTGCCTAAACAGTTTATAAGTAATTATAATATTTGTCAATACTCGATTTCCTCTGCTCCTTAATTACTCTGCCGCTTACCCTGTCTTTGATTTACCTACTAAAAGTGACAGCATTAGTTTCCAACCATGACTCAGTTTATTATTATTATTACGACAGTAGGTATAGTATTGCAGTGGAGGTACCTACCTACGATGTGCGGACTGCCACTTCTTGTACTCTACAGTTTATTATTATTATTTATGGGTACCTACCTGCTTATAAAGTTGTACAATTAAACGGTCGTAGACACACGACACCAGCGGTGACTTGACCGTGTAATATCCTGATGTACTCAGATACGCACAGAGTCATGCGATAGTCAGATAAAATGCTATTAGTACAAACTTATTATTTAAAAAAATATCATTAGTATACTGTTTTATTACTTTATGTTTACCGCTAAAATAAATTTTATCATTGTAGATAACTTTTATGTTATTTCATGTAATACTATCGTAGTACCTACTCTACCGACGGTTAACTGAAAGCTATCCGCTAATGGACCATTAACATCCATTTTACGAATATTGCAAGTTTATTAAATTATATTTTCTGTTAATTTGTATGTAGCTACTTACATATTTTTTTATAATAAATTTAATAACAGAAAAGACTCAAGGGTTATTTTTTTATTACTTTTTACTACCTATGTTTATGTTAATAACAATAGTTTTTTTATTGCCTTTGCATTGAAATATAATACTTTTTGCGCATCTGGATTATAAATGAAGGTAAGTATCCGTTTACTTCATTTAAGTAGGAAACTGTGGGGATTCAAGGGAACCCTTAATATCATTAACCCATCCGGCCACCTAGGCCACCACGCTGGTAAAGTGTAGGTCATGTGGTAGACTTCACGTGCCTCTTCAAATCCTTATGGGCTCAAGGGCTTTCCCTTGAGCACAAGTTTCGTTACGATATTTTCCTTGGCAATTAGAACCTGTGACAATAACAGGTATCGAAATACTGTTTACTTTTACTAAGGTAAACTTCTTCCGTATTTAAAGTCAATCGGTCGAGACTGCCTCACCAGAAAGGTCCTGACAAGGTGTTGAACACCACATAAGTATAATAGTTAACATTGGTTTAACAAGCGGCTAGATGTGAGCCCGCGATGGCCCGGTGCGAGTGTTAATGGCCCATTAGCGTGCAGCGGGCTTTAATTGGCACGTCGCGTCGTCGCACGCGTGCTGATACTGAACCAGCCTTGTACGAGCGAGTCGCTACAATTCACGTACCGTGGTGAGAGGATTGAGTGTTACCAAAGAAGCCGTGTCGCTTTCAACAGCAGCCCAATGACTGGGTAGCTAGGGGAAGTCGAGCAAGGAGAAGTGGTCAACGCAGGGGTGCGTCGTCACAAATGTCCCACAACATTAATTCTGTAATGAAAATAAATGTATAATATTGATAGCCACAAAAAGTAGCGCAAATAGGTTTGGTCGTCTTTTCGGGTATAGTTTGTCGGAAGAAAGCTAGCGGAAAAAAACTCACGGTCTAAGGTTGTAGTCCAAAAAATTCAATCAACTCCACAAAGTTGCACTTTGCGTACTATTTACTTTGAAAGAATTCACCATTAAAAGATTATTTTTTTAATTACAATTGCTTTATCCTTTGTCCTTTTATACACGTATCCGGCCATCAAGTTCTGAACACATTTCGTATCTACCTTTAATAATGCCACCGCGTAAACAAAGAACAGTCGGTA
>DWBH01000939.1:0-10633 GCA_018230765.1 Ernsta delagoae
GAGTGTCAATTGAGTGTCAGTGTTGCGAGTCAGTTCAGTTTAGGATCGCAATAGACGGTGATGGTAGGGCAGCTGCTCTGAATTCATTCAAGTTCTAACGCATCCACGCACGCACACACTCAAACACTCTGTTCATTTAGTTGCGTGTGGTTTATTAAGTGTACAAATATAAACCTTTTTTTTAAATTAAATAATAAATACAATGAATATGATTTTCCTAAATCACAGTATGCACATAAATAAAAACATATCGGGTGCTGACCGGACGCAATAGTATCTTAATTAGATAATGTCTCTCGACATCTTTTTACAAAATGCATCCACTGATTGTTCTGAAAACAAAAAAATAGCAAAAACAAAACGCAGCGTATAAAATAAAAAAAATATCATTTAATATAGGTACAACATCGCAACTTAAGTACAGAAAGAAGGCTTTGGGCTAACGTTAAATCAAAAGTGAAAAGTCGCAAGATGCAAAACATATTATTTAATAAAAAAATATCGGTAATTTTTTTTTCTTTTTCTCTCTCCGCTCATTCTGTTACCCTTGCATAAAAAATATATAAAATCGCCCTTATAAGCGCAGCCATCTGTCAATTTTTCATTCACGAATGAAGCCGCTGTTATGCAAGATATTATTATACATGCGCGTAAAAGAGTGAATAAAAAACTCGTACATTGCAAGATGGATTAAAAGTAAACAATATTAAATTGAATATGTGTATAGTTTTTATCCAGCTTTTATGTATTATTATCAATAAATTTTTAGTATTTAAACTAAAATTATCCAACATTTAAATAAAATCACATACGTGTATTTCATTGCGCGATGTAGTATGTATGCATAACGATGTAATAATTACGCACAGTAGTGAACTTCGTAAGTATAATAACAAATTAATGTACAATAGAATTTTTTCACCGAGCTATATACCTACCTACCTAAATAGAAAAAAAGTTGTAAAAAAGGTACTATGTCATATTTGACTAGCAGTAGCACCTAAGTGGAAATTGACCCAAATTCTTCACGACGGAAATTAATATGTTAACTGTCTGCATGTCAATAAGATAAAGCCGATCAATCAAATCATTATTATGAATCGCGAAACAGCAGGTACAAGTTATGGAAATTATTTTGCGCGCTTTCTATTCAAGTTCACTTGCGAATGCTTTATTTAATGTCGCGCGTTTGACTTAACCAAGCCTATTAAATTCAAATTGACATATTTAGGGTTGGATTCCACCAAAATGTAATGGTTTTAGTTATGGTTTAAAGCGAGATTAAGCAAAGCGATTTAAAACCTACTAGATAGATAGGTATGTAGTATCGCTCAGCCTTCGCCAGTCATCAGTTTAATTAACGCGCGCAACGAAACGATTGAAACGTTTTGTAAATAAGAATGTGCAGATATTATTTTTTCATCTATCACGCTACATGTAGGTATAGAATCTTGGATAAGTTTGACCACATGTGGTAAATATACCTACCTAATCATACGCGGTGACTCAAGTGTAGAGTGTGTGTTGGGCAATCAAATATTCGTACTCGTACCGACGCTTTCTCTTTGATTTCTGAGTATTCAGAGAGCTAAAAAAAACTTGGCAAGTACGACGATACCTTACTTGTGACATTTTATTAATTGCGTCGTAAATCTTTATTATACAAATCGTCTGTATGTGTGTTTGTAATTAAATCCTCCTAAATCGCTATCCTTAGCTGCAACGAGTTCATGCCTACTCGTAATAACAATTACTCCAGAAATCCAGACCAGCATATAAAATTCTCATTAATAAAATGTAGATACTAATAGTAATACAATAATCATATAGAATTTATACACCCGAAATTATAAACGATAAAAGACTTATCCTTCAACAAACATTTAGTCAAATCAAAGGAAAATGTAATAAAATATCTTTGTCCAACATGATTGCTCAAGTGATATCAAGTCTATTTATTGACTAGCTCTCTTAAGGATGTGCTAAACCTAAGTTTTACTTACTTGTAAAATATGTCATGCCATGGTAAATGTGACAACAACACCAGTGCAGTGTTCGCCCTGGGATCATATCGGCAGAAACAAAAAGTGTATTTCGAGTCCACTGACGTCATCACAAATGAGTAGTGTTGAACAAATGTGCTAAAAAGGCATGAAAACAAAACGTAATATTGTAATCTGTAAATGGTGGACAAATAAAGCTTATTATTATTATTATATGTATATTACATTAAAGCACTAAAATATTTTTAAGGAGTTCACTCAAAATGCTGAAATATTTAATAGGTTTTCCTTATGATTTTGATGGATTTCCTTACACAATATTGATAATTTTTTTTTCATAATCTTATAAATTTATAAGCTGTTCATAACCTAATATAATCTATATGTTTATGGGACCAATAAAATATTTTTATTTGTTTTCAAATTCCATTAACTTTTTTATTTATAGAGTTGGGTTATATAAGAGCCTTCACTTACTTATCTAATTGACATGGAAAGGTGAATTTGGGCACATTTTTCAACTCCTCCTCATTTTTGTATGACTCTGGATATTTTCTTACTATATATGGCTCTTTTGTATAATCACCAGGCGAAATTTCGCAAAATAACTCAAACAGGAAGCGAACAGTATCTCTGAAAGGGAAAAAATACAATATTCAATAAACAATCAATGTACCTAATAACATTTTTCTTTTGTTCCAATGAGGCAGATATGAATGGGCAATAATTATGTGATGTTGAACCTAGAATTAAAACATTTCAAACACAACTAAGTATTATATTCAAACTGCAAACATATTCAAATAGTTTGCAAGAATTTGAATGAGACCAAAGATAATTGTAATTTATAAACCTTTTTGTTTATTCTCCAACAAACAGAATGAATCTTATCATTCAATGTCACTATCACAATTTTATTGTGAATAGTAGTAATAAAAGTACATACATATACATACATATTTGATACCACCCACACATTCTTTATCAACCACAGGGCATTTTGAAATACACAATGGACTTTAATAATAATTTGAATAAAAGAATTATACACAGCTTTTATAGTTTATATACAGACAATGAATGCTTAGCCAGTAATTTCTCAAGTATTATGTTAATAAAATGCTCTGGTTATAGTGATATGAACAGAGATGATATATTAACAGATCATGAAATATCAAGCCAATTAATACTCTTAAAATCAGGGCATAGTAACTAAAATTAATTAAAAGTAGCGCTAAGAAAAGGATCAGTTGATTATTCTTCTGACACCTTACTTGTTTTAACTTTACAAATCATTTTCATAATATAATTTGAAGGTAAGTGTCAATGTTTTTATAAGGTCAGGGGGCTGATCTGTAGACAAGAATACAAAACATGTGTTATTGAATGTAATATGCAGTACCATTCACAGTGATTTAACCATGGTGCCTAAAGTTTTGACATATTCAGCCTCTGAACTATAGAAAATAAGAATAACAAGTTGGTAACAATTTAAACTGTAGAAAATAAAACGATCAATCCGTAATATCTAAACGCAATAGAACAGAACGAAAAATAAAACGAAAAAAGCAAGATGGAGTTGCTAAACTAGACTATTACAAAATAGAGATCGACTAATAAGGTTAGATGATTTGGCAAGGAGGGTAAACGTAAGTTTTGGATCAGTTATCTTTTGAAAAACTTTGAAATACTTGCCTCAATCTGGAACCCATGTCTGGTGTTCAACTTTTCGTATTTTCGGTCACATCTTACACAATTACCTATTTGAAAGTAACTAATCGTAAAGTACACTTATTATGAAACATCGTAAGCCATGGAACATCACTGAAGAGCTGTGGCAACCATTTTCTCAAAATATTTCAGCGTATCCACTATTTAAAGCCCGTTTGAAAGATTGTGTTATTGAGTCAGTAATATTTTCTGTATCTTTGTAAAATCCACTATATTTGACTGACTGAACTGAAGGGCGATGAGAAAGAATTTTTTAAGAAACTAAACGGCTGCCAGTTTGTCTGCCAGGCAACACGACACAGATAACGAAATTAAACGTCATCTGTCAGACCGAACTAAACGAACAACGTCATGCTTTCGCGGGACCGCGCCATGCCTAAAGACTGACGGCGAAAGTTAAAACTACAACAACGACAGTAAAAGTATCACACTAGTTTAGGGCTAGTTACAACTGCTTAATACTATGCGTTTGGAATAAGGCAGGTTGCTTGTCAGTGTCCGCAATAGCAATTTTGTGTCTTTAATTTATAACACCGGCTCATAATAATAATTGAAAGTGTTTGAAATAAGTAGCTCGAGATGTGATTTTCAAGTTTTAGGAACATTGTAAAAAGAACGTAAAAGAATAACAGAAAATTTTAGATTTTTGGTAATGTTGAAATGAAAGTACCCTGAAGGTTTTGTAAAGAATTTCTTAGCGTTATAAATATTTTAATTTTTTTTGAAAAGTTTTGTAGATTAGACCCATTTTCTGACTTGAGTCAGGGAAAATTTTACTTTTTTCACTAGCAACATTTTGTGATTGCGACAGAAGCGCGAGGCTCAAAAGGACCAGAATCCAGAGCCGTAAAAACATATTAAAAAAAAAGCGACAGAAGCGCCGCCGCCCTAATCGGTCTACAATGTTGGCGCGGTTGGCGCAGACTTTATAATACGATCTACTTTCGTTGAGTTGAGTTTATTATGTATTACTCTTATCTTTGGTTTATACTTTAAACAGACTACAAAAATATCACAGCAAACATAAACTAAGTACCTACCACTGACTAAGACTAATATAGAGATACCTACTAACACGTGCCTACTGCATTTTAACATTAATTTCTTAAATAGCTAAATACTGTGTACAGCGGTCTTAATAACGTTATTATTGCACTTATTGCCAAGAAGCTTATAATTTTCGATATGATTATAAGCGAGGTTGGCGAGGAAGTTAGGTCCGCTTTAAAATAATGTGACAAGAAAACTATTCGATAGGAGGGGGATGACTTTAATTCAACTTAATAGTAACATAATACATATATTAAAAAAAACAACAGACTAAACATCTACAACAAAGATTTTTTTAACAAGCATGCATAAATGGGTTGAGGATTTTTAATATGAGCTGCGAAGTTACTCGTGCGGCGGCAGAGTGCTTGCAGGGTCTGCTACGCAGAGATCCATTGAGTTATCATCAATTTTGGGGTCCTGGTTATTGATGGTAAAAGTAAGGTCGGTGGAAATAGCTTGAATGTCAGCGATCGCCATTTCGACTTCTTTAGCTTGATCTTCAACCGTGGCCTCTAGAGGGTCTAACGATTTCTTCTCCTTTCTGGCCTTAGCTTCCTCCCTACGGGTTTCCTTTTCGTCGAGAGCTATCATTTGATTGATGATGTCCAAGAGGCGGCACATCAGTGTCGAAATGCTCACGACCCTGGTCCGAGGCTTTGTGTTGCTGGCCTCATCCTCCGGCTCTGGCTCTGTGCCGAAAAATAACGAACCATAAATGACTGCCTTTAGATATAATGTCTGTAGGTACTCTGGTCATGACTCAGGGGGATCATAAAATATTTTTTTTAACACACAGTAGGTAAGTACAAAAACACCTACGGTTGACATACATCACTTCTAGCCTACTTAATTAGATCAGAGGTAGTTATAAGTAGGTAGGTATAAGTACAATACACATCATAGATCTTGGGATCATTCATAGGTCATCATAGGACTTACCATCAGAAAAGAAACTTGTAGGGACTTCATAGAATTCATGGAGGCGTTCGCCCGGTACTGGCTGTAATAAAATAAAATAAAATTACATGATAGTAGGTATGTATATACCTACGGTAATAATTTAGTACCTATCTAGGCACCTAATTTCTGGTGGTGTAAATTAAAAATCATTAGGTGCCTACCTGTGTACATATTTTATAGGTATTGTGAATCAAAGAGCAGGTCGGTAGATAACAAGAGTTAAATAATCTCAAAAACGATGAATTTAAAAAAGTACCTAGTCCCTTCGAAAAACAATTAACTTACCTAGTTATAGGTAGACAACGTTACCAATACAGGAGCCTAGATACATAGATAGGTACCTACTAAGTACAAAAGTATAAAATATATATAATTATTTACCACGACACCAGCCCGATGGTAAAAGCGACGACGCCGGCGAGATCCCATTGGGTTATTCGCCAACATGGTCACCTCTTTTCCGATCAACAGTTCAACCTTCAAGCAGATAAAATCATTAACTTAGCACAAATAGGTAAGTAATACTAGTAATAGTAATAATATTACGTAGCTATATCGGTTTGGTAATGTTAAAACAAATGGACGATCGGCTTGACAACAGACGAAAAATTAACTGCGTAGCTACCTACTACCTACTTATTTAATAAATATAATAAATACAAACTAAGTGGGTATATAAAAGAAAGATAGTTATTAGGATTCACGGTACCTACGGTATAATGAACTTTACACACCTTCCGACTGTGCTGATAAGCGTCCGTAAACAATAACAACGCTCACTATTCGTGCCAACTGTTGAATACCCTATGGATCGACTAAGAAAAACATAGTACCTACCTGCCTAAGTTTGTGCGCGACATAAACTTGGATTATATCTACCCTATGAACGATTTTTACTTCTATCTAAATAAATGCGTGTAACTTAATTCTCAATATCCATTATCTACACCCACGTTGATCGGCCATCTCATCTATTGTTGTCGAACGCACGGGTAATTGGAGAAGTTTTTGTAATTAATAAATCAGGCCGTCGCGACGAAACGACGAATTTCGGGCATAAATAAATATCATCTAAACGAACGTGGATAAATAATAAGTCCACTAGATATCTACCTACTCACGGAGAGACTCGTAGACGGACGCCGGTGACGCCCTACGTCCTTCCGATCCGTGAATCCTCGCGTTAACTGCACCGTGTTGCAGCGACGTGAAGGTACAGAGGCTATCGATGGAAAAGGGATTTTTCGATGGCCTACGCCGCTAAATATACGACCTAGATAAGCTTGCACCTGCGCAATGAGCCCTAGTGACGAGACACGCGCACTCACAAGTCAGCTGTAGCCCCGATCAAATAGCGATCTTATACGTGTCACAATAAGTACAATATTTACTATCAAATTAACGAGCTACGCGATCCGGGGCGAGTGCAGCGGCAGCAGTGGGGAGGAGTCCTACACCCACCTTTCATGCGCATGAAACTTTTGAAGGACGTACCTACGTGTGCGTATATGGAGACCTAGTATTGACGTTTTAGTTAGACTCCGACGTACTTTACTACTGAAAGAGCTACATAACTAGATAGGTACCTAATTGAAATTTATCTCACAGCAGATTTTATGTACAAACTATGTAGCCAGCTTAATTGAGTTATGAACTATCCTATCTATCAAATTGGATCAAACTGCACAATTTGATAAAAGTAGATTCAGTAGTTAGTTTAGGAGTTCAACGCGGACAAACAACGTGACACGAAATTTTTATAAACTTTGTTAAGTAGAAATGAAGTTACCTAATTAAAAGCGAAAGCAAAATTGATTAGAAGATAGTAATTAGTAAAAAGGACGCCATATAACTATTACAAGCTAAAGTTAAGAAAAGGCACTTACCTACTTATGTTATCTAAGTAGCTACTAAATGATTTTCAAGTATGATTAGGTGCATCTTTAACCGGTAACTCTAGTGGTGTTTATATTTTAATATCATGAACTTCTAAGACAAAATTCTTACTTAGGTACTTACTTAGGTCCTGTTACTAAAAATATCAGTGACAAGTTAGATGATAGGTACCTACTAGTTAGAAAATAAACAATGCTACCAAGAATTGAGATTATTTACTTACTTACTTACCTAACGTTGCATAGCATTTATGCCTATACCCAGTATCTACCTATTGCTAGGTAGGTACATAAGACATTACTAATTACTGAATATAAGTAAACTTCCCCAAAACATTCAAACTTAGCACTGCTTACACTGAAAGGTTAAATAAGTATTCAATCTTAACAAACTCTGAATATTTGGAGTTTTACAAAAAAATAAGGGCACTTCACAAATATTGTTTTACCAGAGGACTCCAGTAGAATTCGGTAGATACGAGTGGATAGGTAAATACAATAGCAAAATACAATACAATACAAGGAAGCTAGTCTTTGAGCGTAGTAAATTCGTTCGTTATGTGTCGGGGATTTTCGTGAGCTGTCTATGGACCCAACCCGAATGAATGATCTTGGAAGAGTATTCAGGAACCCCTAACCCCTAACTTTTGGGATATCGATTGTACTTTCATTGCCGGCCAACCAAATTGTGCGTTCCGTTTTAGTAAGGAGACAGGAGACGTGTGTATTTTGGCACAGAAATTAGGGTATTCAAATACCCTTTTTGATTTTATGGTAGTAATATGTTTCATTGGATAGGTAAATAGATAAAAATAGGTCTGTCGGAAAAATTAGCTAGCTAGTATGATAGTATAGTACCCAACTTCTAGAAAAAGTTTGTTTTGTCAGCTGGCATTGGAAGGTATAAAAGTAAACAAATTATAAGATGACTTCATTTTTATATTCATAATTTACAAAAAATACATTTTTTATCTATTAAGTACTAATTTATTCTAATAAATAACAGAGCCTTCCTTATCTAAATAGTATATTCCCCATTAAATCATTTCTAACAAATATATTTTTTTTTACCTTAAAACTTATTTAACAATCAACAATCCGACTATGTCAAATCTTATCTAAAAAGTTAATAACTTAATCCACTTGAGCAAAAAAGCTATTACTAGAATTAATATTATATTATAATAAATATAAGTAGGTACATCACATTCTGATACAAATACTCCAATTAAGTACCCATTACGCACCACCCTCATAAAAGGACTATCGACTCTAATGAATTAGGTACAAGAATCGACTTTTTAAATTTCATAATAATTTTGCTGTTACAAGAACCACCTTTGTTTAAGGGATATGGACATGGTAAGGTGTCTTATTCACAATAAAATTAAATAATACAAAAAACTATTCCAAATTAAAAAAGTACAATCTAGTTGGTATAAAATTAAAGAATATAATATCTTATAATCAAGTTTTAACTCGATTACAGTGAACTTCTAAAAAAGGACAATTATCTAAAAGATTGTGTTAGCTCCCGTCCGCCATATCTTCCAGAATATACACAGCATCGTTTGACTGTCCGCGATATCGAATAATTGACGTGTAACCTGAAAATGAAATGCAATGTTTAGTTTCTAATTGGTACTCAGACAGTCACAATTTCACACTTTATCTTTACATATACATAGTTTAACTACAACATTTAACTAAAGACATTAAGATACGTAGATATCAATTTATCATTTTCATGCCATAAATGCTGCAAATAAAACAATAATTTCATTGCTAACACACATAAGTAAGCTAACTACTTGATAAGGAAAGGTGTATAAAAGGTTGGAATATACTTGCTTATTTTTAGTCACTTACAGCTCGTAGACCGAAGACATCGTGATTAGGATATTGACTGTAATTTTTACTAAGCGAAAATAATTTGTGAAATAAATAAATGTTTTTATTGTTAATTTATCAGTGCCAAGACAAGGGGGTGACATTACCGTCCACGGTTTATAAATACAGTGATTTTTTCGTGTCTGTTTTTTATTTAAGGCTCTAAGCATTCAACGTGTAAGGTACATATTTTATTTTCTGAACTGGGGTGATTTGACAGAAATTAAACACATTATGAAAAATTGTGTCAAATAGTATATTTCATGCAAAAGTCTATCATCTAAAATGTAATACTGGATAAAGGAACATATAAATTCAATGGGCTGGCCATACAATGTGTGGTCATCCAGCGCATTGCAATAATGTCAATTGTATTAAAACAAGACAAATAAGAAAAGAAAATAAATAAAAGAAAATAAACAGAAAGACGATACATTGAATGAACCGCCTTTCAATGGGAATAACAAAAAATCACAGCCAGAAAATAAAAAAAAATCTAATAAGATTCGATATTCATACAGTTGTAAATAATTTTAAGTAGATAAGTTATAGTTAGAAACCAAGACGTGGTCTAAAATATTTCGAGATGTACGTGTAGTTACATTAATATCTAAGGCACAATATATGAATATTATAAACTTGTTATTTCAAGATAAAAATAATATGATTAGATAAAGTCATTTCCAAACTTTTATACATTGACAATTGAACGTTTAATAGACTATTATATAATATTAATTAATTAAGTATATAATTCGAATTAATATTTCATACAGGTACCTTTTGCACATGAAGCGGAAAAACATATTCGAGATGTTACAAGCAGTACATTTTTAAACATCACAGTATATCAATTGATTTATTTTATTTACCTAACTGTAGATACAGTTCCTAAAATACATCTATATTTTTTAAATATTAAATATTACAGTAAAAATATAAGTAAAAAATTCTTGTAAAGTAAAGTTGTGAAGTAAAGAATTCTATAGTAAAGAATTATTCTTGGAACACAAATGCAGAATATAATATGTAGAGTACAGATGATAAAACGATTGTTATTCAATGGTTCAAAGGCATATGTAAAGTTTTTTACTATCCATA
>DWBH01000940.1:0-10629 GCA_018230765.1 Ernsta delagoae
ACCTCTCATATTGGGCATTTTTCATACGGCGCGGGCACTATCAAAAATGCGCTATTAATCACTTGGTCCATAACATAGGTACAATACCACGTTTAGACGGCCCCACTTCCGTAATTCCGTTCTTGTATCCTCAGGTTATCAGCTAACATAGAGAACCACTGACAGAAAGAGTAGAAAATTGGCAAAGAAAGTAAAACAACGGATTCCTTTTCCCAGAAATTTTCCCAAAAGGTTCACCCTTCTGAAAATGCAATCCGACATTACAAAATATGCTTTGCTGCTGCGTTGGCGCATTTGATATAGAAATTAAAAAAACAAGTTTCCTTTTCAAAGTGAGGCCACTGTTTATAATATGAATCATCTCATTACAATAGCTATTCAATAATATAGAAATAGTTGCACAAATGTCAGAAGCGTGCACCAATTCTATTCCTTTAGTGCACGCTTCTGAAGATGCAATAAAACATTTCGGAATACGCCTCTGTGCTGCGTTAGCACAAAATTTCGAACGTCGAGCAAAAATGACTCTCGATTTCGCTCAAATGGTTTGTTGACGGAACAATGGCACCTGAGCGTAGCAGGGCTCAATGACTCTTTATATTGATTGCCGCCGTCACGGTAACGGGTTCTTTAGAAAATTCCAGTATTGCACCCTTTATTTTGATTAATGTTAAACAAAAATTGTTTCATTAGGGTGCTTTTGCATTAGCTAAATGAAGGTCAGAGCATCAATTGATTGACTCGTCGGCTTTATGTCGTGTCAAAATTTTCGAGGTTTAGGAAAAGCCACGAAGAAATCATTGTTAATACGTAAATATTATAACATTTTCATATTATTTTATGATATTATGATATTACTTATAAACAAGTAGCTTGCTAAGTTGATACCGCAGTTCGGAGTACTTAAACAAAGTAGGTACATAATGACACAAACTATTTTGCAAAGTTCTTCAAAATAAATGAATAAACCCCGTGAAACTCCGTATCTACCATAGTCTCAACAGACATTAAGTAGCTTAAATATTCTGTTTTAATTAGACCTAATTAATTAATCATTTTCAGACTGAAATATTTCAAAAGGAGACAAACATTCGTCAGAAATTATGCTTCGACGAACCCGTATTAATGTATCGTTTCAACTCACTCATTTCAAATATCTATAGCTACTTGAGTAGTGAATAAAATTTAACAAAAGTAGTGTAATTCAAACAACGATAGGTATACCTATTAAATGAAGCAAATGAAATTTAATTGAGTTACGTATTAAGTTGTAAGAAATTGATGAAGGACAAATATCTAAATCCAGCTTTTAATTTTAATAGGGACACTTAAGACTGACAATTAGATTAAGGTAGTCGTTGAATAGAACCGAAACTTCGGAGATTCGAGTGAAGCTACGGCACTATTGAACGATTCATTGGGAACTAATGAAGGACGACCCTATACCGTGAGATCTCAACGACCTATTGTTTCTCCAGCACCGTGTTTGAGTGAAATCTAGCAGTGTTAAGTACCTACTACCTGAAGCTATTTAGTCACTCTGGGCTTTTTGGAATAGAAATTATTGCGACATAACTGCTTTGTGCTATGACAGTAGGTATGTACCTACTTACCGAATTTGATTAAAAGGATACAGGTCGTTCGGAAGGATACTCGGAAAGGAGCAGCGTGGTGGGTAGGTATGGTCGTGTGAGAGTTAGAGTAATACTTAGTATACAGATCTATTGCAGAGTTTTATGCCTTTGTCTGACATAGGTACATGGCATGTCAACATTAACACAAAAAGATCATTTACATTAACACAAATATCTTGACGTCAATAATAATTAATAAGTCTCGCTGGAAAATAAGCGCCACCGATAGGTAAGTAGGCATAGCGATGAACGAGTCTAACCACTAGGTAGCACTAACAGTTTTGCACTTATAGTTTACTTACAGAAAAAAATGATAAATGTATACCAAAACACATATTTTACCTATCTACTTTTAAAGTTTTGAGATTAATTAAAACAATGAAACGATGTCCCAATCCTGCTATTCTAATAATCCAAGCGAAAATCCTATCTACTAACACGGCAGCCAAAGCTTAATCGTTTTTATAATGCGAGTGCGGGGCATCGTCGCCGTCTGCAAAATCGCTTTCGCCTGAAGTTAATCGCAGGAGCGCTGCCAAATCGAGAACCGGGTTGAAAGCCTCAAATGTTGGCGATTAAGCCTTTTTTGCACGTAAAATTGTAATACTGTGGTCTTTAGCTTAATACTTTAAGTAGAGGCTGGTGTTTAATAGCCTCGTTTATAAATTACTTGAAATTCATTATTGGAACACATGGTAGGAGATTTGATATGAACTTAGATGATTGTTTAGTAAATTATGGAAATAAGGAAAAGGTTGTGTTTCAGGGCAATTAACTACATGTTAAATGAGGACTGAGGTCTAGAATTGAGATTGTCACAAATGTCAACCGCTCTTTATTGTTGTTTAACCGCAGTGATTGATTAACCTCACTTTTAGCAATTTTGAAAAGAATAATTTTAAGAATGGCTAATCCTTTAATAATAGTAGCTACCTAGATATATCAAAATGTACTTCGCCACATATTTAAAAAGACTTGAACTTCTAAATTAAAATGCAGATTTTACATAGAGCTTTTGAAATGGTAGAATGAATATTATTCAATGGAAAAAGAGAGAATGAAAAAATGAACGTCTTTTAATTGCGTCCATTGTTTGCCATTATGATTTCGGACATTCGCAGTTCGAAAGATAAAATAGAAAATTAAGAAACTTTAAAACTCTGAATGGATCCCTGAATAGCAGTTGGCACGTGTCACAAGTTCTGGCACAAATTGACGTCCTAAATTTATGAGCACAAATAATATACAGGCATCATAACATCAGAAAATCATAAAATATTTACCTATTTTTTTTAGTTGGCGTGCACTTAAGGTTCTTCTACCTATATTTTTAATTTTCGAATGTATGTCATTGATGTTACGTGATAGATAATCTCTTATACATAAGAGCTTGTCAATATCAGATTAATTTAATAGCGCTCAATGTTATACAAGTCAGGTCCAGGTCACTAATGCTTCCAATCTAGGTTGCATAGATGTAGCCTAGTTTATAAGTACATCGATACTGCTCAGGACTCGATCGAGCTCTACATGCGCTAATGCTGCAATAATGTTACAAGAAGCGTTTGGATTTAAAGTTTATAAATATTCACAAATGGATGGATGTTAGGTATCGCTCCTGTTGGTAAATCAACAAAAATTCTAAGGCGGTACGTTCACCGGCTTAGCTGGTTTTATATATAATCATTACCTTTGTATAGGTGGCGACTTTTTTCTCTTGGTCAGTGGTAAAAAAGTCGTATTTTTAAAATTGACGTTGTTGAAAAAAAAATTAATTTGACTTAGATGTGTCTGCGTGTAAGTCTACGTAAAGGGACCGTGACAGATTACGAGTTGGTGGCCTTGTCTGTACTTAAGTATATAATGTACTTATGTATATTCCGTCGTCATTCCGTCACAACTTCAACCACAGTCACCGACATTGAGCGGAGAAGCGTAAATCCAACTTCAAAACACTGTAGCAGAATAATTCCGCTGACCGCAAAGACCAGCACAAAGCGAGAATAATTTCGGTTTGAAAATGGAATTAGGATGTTAAATTGCTTAAACGTGAAATTCATTCATTTGTGTTTCGTTTTTTATGTCGAATTTTTACCTATATATAACCAAAGGGACGTATTTGTACTAAATTGTAATTGTAAATTCTATACAAGGGATTGGATAGCAGAACCTTATAACTATAAATCAGTTTGGCTCTAGTAGAAAATTATTCGTAACAAGTATAGCGCATATATTTTACATGAAATCTTGTGTGATGATCTAATGTCACTGAGTTTTTTCTAAAACAAGTACACGTACAAGTTAATGGTAAATCCATTAAATAAAACATCTTAATAATGATTTACACATAATATATATTAATGATATATACACACTGATAGGATTCACTTTATCACATTCATTTCTGCTCCATCAGGTGTCGAATCCAGAACTCTTCGAATGATACACAGGTCTACAACATGCATCACTCCTTGCACCTACAATTACTTCTATGTATGTATCCAGCATTGTATTAAAAAACATATATACTAAAATTATTGCATTTGCTGCAAACACGGAACGGATCGTAGCGGTTAGGCGGGCGGATGGCAAATAACTCAGTTATGGCGAACCTACGCCACACTAATAACCCATTAATGGTATCTGTCGTGCCACCCGCTCTCGATAGAAAATTGTTTTTAACTAGCTGCCTGTTATCAATTATTCTCTATTTTAGTTTTACAGTGTCAATTTGATTTCATTATTTAATTATTTGGCCTTAACCTTTTTTATGTCCCACTGCTGGGCTCGGGTCTCTTCCCACAACCTTAGAAAGCCGGAGAATTTAATTATTTATATGTACATTGTACACTATTCTTAAAACAACTGCACGAAAAACTCTCACACAGTCACTTTAAAATGTTTATCTTGAATTAAGTTAAGCGAATGTTTTAAGTGCTCTGAGTATTTATTTGCAAGAGGATTCAAATTGCTAACGGCTCCGAGACGAATAATTCACTTAAAACGGGGCCGCGCCTTATTAATCGCTGATTTTTTGCTTCCCCTTCGTAGATCGAGCACTGGAACGTCCGTTTTTTATATTAAACACTCGCTTGATCTTGTTCCGAGAATTATTTTTGTAAACATCCAGAATAATACCGTTACGATCAATTTTAAGAGGATTTAATCGGACGTGCCTCTACAATTTAATTTGCAGCTGTAGGTATGGTGTTTTGATACGTGGTTCTATGACTTATTTATGTGTAGATACATACACAGTGACGTCAGTGGGAGATAAATTGTTTTATTAACAACAATCGCTAAATTTTCATATTACCAAAAAGATAACCACTGTACTTACTAAAATTTTTCATAAGCAATGTACCTACGATGTGACTATTGACATATTATAAGTGAGTAACTAGTTATAACTTTAAAAATATAAAGCGGATGTAAAAACCGAGAGCACAAAATTTGTTAGAATTTCCAGCAATAGTGACCATTTCATGGCTGTGTACCATTCAGCCACAAGCCCATTGTGCTGGATTAAAATACAGTATAGAATATATGGTTATTATGAGAGGATCGCGTCGCTAGCTGCAATTCAGGCTGTTCCGAGTCAACAGTACAACAATGGGCGTCGCAGTACCCGCTATTGTCCGCTAGTCGCAATGCTCTCTCATCGACACGGCTAGTTCCAAACAACTGGCTTAATCATCTGTTTGTTAGGTTCACTTATTACTGTTAACTTTTCTTGAAGTGGATTTCTCATTAAGATATAGGTAGGTACTGCTTATTTCATTATCAATAATAATTTTTAATACAAAAATTGACTTTTGTGAGTTTCATCGAAATCAGATAAGGTTGATATTGATTTGTTACTGTTGTTACAAATAAGTTAAAACAGTTCGTCCTTTTATAAGTATTTTTTTAAATGTGGTTGTTGTGGTTGAATTCGTAAAGATTTATTATCACTTATATCAAGCAATGTATGAAGCAAGTCAACAACTTCTAAATTATATCAGAACTTTTACATACAAGCTTGTAGTCAACTTCACATCAAAGTTAGACACTCAGAACATGTTACGAATTTTCGCACTGTCGCCATCAAGTTAGTTATAGTTGTACGATTCAGTCGCAAGTCGCATACAACTTCATATACTCGAGACGGAGAACTTGAAGAAAATGTTATTATACAAACTATGTGCTCGTGTGTGCTTAATTGAACAACTCGATCACTACTCGCTGTAATCGTGTTAGGAAGAGTTACAGCGTTCCTGCGTTCGAAGTCTGTAAAATTGTCATTCGATTTAAAATTATTGGTAAAGATGATGGTAAAATTATTTTTCATCTTTTGACAGCTTCACTTAGGCCTTTATTTGCTTGTGTTTTTGAAATATAATTTATACAACAGCCAAATAAGAGTTTCAAAAAATGGTGAACTTGTAATGAATACCTTTATGCTTTATTCAATATGTTATAAATTATGCAAGAATTCCTGAAACAAACACGAGTTTCCTTTTTTTTCATGAAAATATAACTTTTTATCAAAAGCAGTTAGGTACCTACAAAATTATAGCTACTTGTACACAGACTTAACATTATACGACTATATCTTTGATAGTTAAAAATGCAGGAAAACTTACAGCTTGTTAAGACTTTGGACTTTAAAAATTTTCCGCGTTTTTATCCAAATTCTAAAAGGAAATTCAACTTAGCATCCTAACTGGTAAATTCTCAGAGACACTGCAATATCTACGCTAAAAATTCTTTTCATAATCTCGAAAAATACTACTTTAGCAAAGAGCTTAGGTATTTTAAGATACTGTCTGAAAAGAAATGATATTTCTTGTACAAAATCTTTTGGAAAAATGCTGCAGTTTCAAGATTATTGCAATTTGGAAGGCTTCTGTATAGAATACCATTGTACCTTTAATGCTTACTCCGAAATATAACTGGAATTATCCCATTTCAATCTCGCAGTTACATGTTTTTTATATATCTTCCAACCACCTTGGGACCAAAAGAAGGCCAAAAAGAAGTAGAAGGTGAATAGAAGTAAAAAATTACAAATGTGTGTACTAAATAATTTTACTAGAGATTTGAAAGCGATCCAAACCCATACTCTTTGGATCCCTAATACTACTGTACTCGTATACCTGCTATTATACATTATGTTCATTCAAAAGCAAGCTAAACTAGTCTATCTACAACTACAACAACGAAGTAACTCCCACATAACTCATAAGTAATCAAGCCACGTCGGCTGGTCGTCGCATACTTTTTGATTAATTCCTCGAGCGAGCAGGGGCCGTCATTTCACCGGCTTAATTTGTCGAGTGTAACTTCAGGAAGTCCTTCATTTGTCAGCTGGAGGCTGGAGTGCTCGGCAGGTGAATGCAAAGAGCACAACGGCCCAGTCGAGTGTCATACTCGTTCGGGATTGCGTCCTTTTCGACGAAACAGTCATTTTTGAGTTCATTTTTAGTGTAACTTCAGAAATATGGAGTACTCGGGTGACTTGGTTTTGTTTTTGGAAAGAAATCCTTAATAATTATGTCATTGGATGTGATTAAGTAGCTAGGAAAATGCAATCAAAAAGGACAACGGTTCTTAACGGGGTATCATGCTTGTTCAAGATTGAGTCATTTTCTATAGAGCTGTAGTTTTAGTTTTATGATTGTTTTCTTTTCGTGGATTTGGCTTGGTATTCATTTATTTACTGTTTACCGTTTTTATAATATTGTGATTTGCCTTTTTTTAAGGAAAAAAAAGTTTTTAGAAAACACTAAGATTTTTTTCATTGGTATTTATTATGGCTAAAGACACTGATTACAGAATGTTTTATAAAAAAAATACAGAATATGCTAAATGCTTTGGACTAGTTTGGACACCAACATAAGTACCTACTCCCATAAAACTTTAGATTAAAACGTATTTCCACACTATCATCGTTCATGAGGTTACATGAATATACCTATTAATGGAACAGTACTGATGAGAGTACTTCGGCCATGCGCGTTCGAGTGTCGGCGTCACTTCCGTTCTGACATATTACGAGAGCTTGACCATTTTTGGGTCGAGTTGTTCCGTATTTCGTGTTGGAGTAGGTATTTCATTACTGCTATGGACTTTTAATCTTAATTCGAAAAAGGTACAATACAAAATTTATTTTTTATTACCTACACTGCCTATACTTTTTCAAATTCTTTTCGTTACAATGATTTTTTATGTAGGTAGCTATTATATTGACTACTCACTATAATGTGTTTTAATACGAGCTTACAATGTATATATACATACATATATGTATGTACCTACCTGGCTGGTTGATTATCCATACTTAATTCTTTGGTCTTCAAATCTTCCATTTTATATTCAAAATCAAAGATATTTTGCGATGCCCAAAATTCACAAGTGAACGCTCCCTACCGGCACATCCATCACTAATTCAGTTACCACCTAATGGGTTTGCTGTCGGTCTGAACACTCACAATCACTCGGCGTGTTACGACATCAATATTTGAACAACCTGTTCCAAATATGTGAGAACAATGGCGTACTAAATCGACTAGCCACAGAAATGTTTGAGCAGTAACTACATATCTTATTTTTTCTTATCAATGTAATTGAGCCTTCTTTTTAAATACATACAGTATATAATTTAATTTAATTAAAGGATAAGTAATTCATTAGTCAAAGGATAAATAATTCATTATTTATGGTTCTCATGTTGAAGGACTTTATGGTTTTTTATCAGCCCCGTCGCGTCCGAGTTAGCACGGACTAAGATGAAACTTTGGAAGTAAAATTCTCAAGGGATTTTCGGGTGAGGCGACCCTACATGATATGTTCCTGTATTGGTCCCACCGTTACGTCCTTGTGTAAACAGAGCTCTACTAGTATTCCTAGTTTTTATTATTCATTTTTATTAAGTATTTTTTATCTAAACGATGACACTGAAACACGTTTTAACTATACCTCCAGTACTATATGGAGTATCTTTGTAAATTCAGGGTAAATAAGCTATTTATGTAGCCTAGAACAATTTAATTTTTTTGTGTAACTGCTTTTTTGTATAAGTGATTCGTCAATGTCAAACCAAAACCGACAAGCCATGAAATTTGGACAGCTAAGTGTTTTTGTGCGTACTCGTAAAGATGTACTGAAAAGCGGCTTGCAATTTGATGGGGTGAAATCTGCGTGTCATTTACTAAAAGGATAAGAGGTAGCTACTTATAAAATAATAAAACCTTTTCTCCGAAATGTTGTCAAAGAGGAATTTTTTTAGCTTTTTGCGTATTTATTTTCCTGTGTTCTGATTTTATTTTTGAGGCAAATTGATGTTGTGTTGTTTGAGTTAATTTTTTATAAGAAAAGAGAGAGAATATAAAAGAAATCTTTTTCTGTACTTATACTACAAGATCAACCCTCGATTAGACTATATAATGTGTTATTTTATGTTTTAATACACGGCTATTGTTCAGGAAAACCTAATTTTATTTCACGTCCATATCTCTGAAATTTCGCAAAAAATCTTATCCGTTATCCAAACCTCAATCATTTTTTCTGAAATGCTTATATGGGATAACCACTAAGCATGAGAATAAATTAACAAACTTTGAATCAAATTTATGACTGGATATTAAGCCAGCAATTATTCAGATCACGCCCTTCAGGCTTCGGCTATACATCTTGAATTATTTATAGAGTTCGGGGAAGGGACGTTGTAAAGCACTTATTTATTTCAGAATATTTACTTAATTACCAAAAGTAAACGTAAAAGTAACATCGCAATAAATAGGACTGATTTTAAATAATATACGACTGTTTTGCAAATAATAAAACTCTTTAATTTATACAGCTACTAAACAAATAATAAAAAAATTGCGTTTTGTTTTCGCGCAGCGCATATTTAATAATTGCCTCAAAAGCATGCATGCGAGTTAATCATGCACGCGTGCATAGCATGGCATGGCAACGAATGGCGGCGCTCTTTGTGATTGATTAACTTTTGCGATCACTCTCGGCCATCCATCATTTAACGTTTCAGAAGAGTAGAGTATTATATACATATGTACCTAACTACATGCAATAATTTTGCATATGCCTTTTTGCTTTAGATTTTTTCTACTATTATGTACCCAGTGTTGTGGAAGTATAACAAGTTCGTAGGTACACCTATGTATGTACATATACATAAGTCTTTTGGTATTTTGTCTGAATGTTTTATATTACAAATATGTACTTATGAACCATAACTCCATCTGTAACTCGTCAACTGGCAACAGCTATTTAAGAAACCCTGCCCGCCACCTCAAGTCCTTGAAACTCATAATATCGGCACCCCTGATAAGTTATTGAAAAAAATCTTCAATAAAACAGCGCAAATGATATTAACTAGCTTGCTCGTTAGGGCGGCGCGTTGTCGTTAATTGGAGGAAACTCGAAAAGCGTAATCCAATTGATGGCTAATGAGCCGTGCGTCTCCTGAAAACCTTTCTATAATGGCCTTTTGGGAAATGAGCCATATTTCTTTCCCGTTGGGAAACAGTGTTATGTAATTCATAGCGTAACTAAGTCGGGACGTAGTCTGCCTTACCAAGAATGAAATTTAGTGCTTATTGAACTAAGCATCTACTGACATGCTGGAAAATTACCGTTCTTGTGTCACGGTTTTTAATACTTACTCGTGTATCGAAGAGTCACAATCGAGTAGTAATATAGTAGTCGATTCATATGATGACACGATAAACAATATTAAAAAAAATGCTAGCTCTTTTAACAATACCAGATAGTTACACTTATTTGAGATTTTTCGAGCACGAGTAATAAATACATGATACTTAATCGTTTCTCAAAAAAAAATCTCTTAAAAACGCGTATTTTCGAGGTAAAAGTTTAAATTTAAAAACATCTTTATAAAAAATCTAGAAAAAGTATACTACAAGCGTTATTAAATCACCAGGAAAAAAGTAGCTGTAAAATGACGGCGACGAGGTAAATTGAATCATTT
>DWBH01000941.1:0-10624 GCA_018230765.1 Ernsta delagoae
TTCAAACGAAATGGCGGATTCCGCTCAAATTTCAACGGGAGATAATCAAAAGCCTGCTGTTTACGATGCACTGTTGCCACAATAAGAAATCCTTTTCATATTCTTGTTTTCTTGGACTAAAAAATGAAGTGTCGAGCGTTGGTTCTTGTCGATCATTGGTTCCACTACGCTATATAATATCAAAAGTCTTTCAATTTTGAGCAAAACAACATTTTTTAATGTCTAATGTCCAATCTGGATGTGGAAGATAGGTCCTTAAATACCGTACCTACACACATTAGGTACAGTATATACCTACTTATAACACAATCGCGAACCTCCTAGTTTTCCTATAGGTAGGTACAATACCTACTACGATGTACATATATTTTATAAGACTAATATAAGCAAGCCTATTTGAAAAATGTAAGTATAAAAATGTCAGGCAAAAATTCTTAACAGAAAAAAATTCATCTCATTCAATAAGTTCAAGTACTTATAAAAATTTCACGCATCATTTTATCTCGTGTATCCACGAGAATGTATGTATTCCGAAACCATAGAATTTGATGCGACCATACCATAAGCGTTTAACGTGTTTTCAGCCCGCGGTGAAACACTTTGGTATCAATTTATACTACTTAATTGACCGGTAAAGGGCACACATGGGAACTTGTTGGTTCTATTCCTTCATTAAGCTAACGGGAAATTTTAAAATATTCCTAAAGGGAACGTAGGCAATGTCCTGTAAAATGTAAAAGCATCTACGATACATCGATTTAAACATATTTCGTATCTTAACTGCGTATGTTAAAATCGTCGCTTTCTTAAAAGCCTAAAGGTTGATTGGCGGATAAAATGCTTTTAAAATTAAGTCTACGTTCATTTCAATACTCTGTATTCGATGTAGAAGAGTTTATAAATGATATAAATACTCAAAAAATGCATGAAATTAAGCTTTGACATCTTATAATCTTACATAACCGGTATTATATAACGATCTGTATAAAAAATCTGGAATTATTTAAGGTAATATCTTACCCGTTTTTGCGTAAGCTACCTATATACCTACTTGTAGCCACGTGGCACACGTGCAAACAACTAAGTCTAACTTGCCGAAGTGGCGTCTACGAAGGCTTCA
This sequence comes from Ernsta delagoae, assembly GCA_018230765.1. Taxonomy (NCBI): domain Eukaryota; kingdom Metazoa; phylum Arthropoda; class Insecta; order Lepidoptera; family Hesperiidae; genus Ernsta; species Ernsta delagoae. Next base: position 1,121 of record DWBH01000941.1, read on the forward strand.
TTATGCCAAGGAACGCGAAACTGTATGAAATATGGCGAGGGGAGATTCTATCTACCGTTTTGATAATGCCTACTGTTGTACGTAATTTTGGAGGTAAATTAGGATATACAGCGTGTACAGACTTAGAAGTTTAGCCGGCTTAACATTATACTTAACGAGTTATTGGGATAGAATTATAATCATCTTTTTAGCCATTTTAATTGTAAAGACTAGGAACCGTTTTATCTTATTTTAATTTATTCTACTTACATATATTGAAATGAACACGTGTGACGTACCTACATACACCTACACTATATATGTATATTTACGTTAAAATTTGTATTTAGATCAAGTTCTCTTATGTGCTAAAATATAGTAACTCTCTGCCTTGGTAACAAATATTAATATAGCCTCCACATTTCACGTCAGTGAGAAGCCTATTTAAGTAACATCCAGCTGCGACCTCACCGCTACTGTCTTCATAAAGGCATTAAACTATTCAACTAAAGACCCTCTGCGCAGTAGCTAATTACCGACAAAAGTTAGGAGGTATTCGCCGCCTACGAAGTCGTTTCTAACAATTACTCCAATTTATCTAGATTTCAATGAAATTAATGATATGACACTCAGTTTTATGAAGGTAGATCTTTTATCTGTCATGACCATAAAAGTATTTTCGAACTGTGCTTGAATATGACTCGTACAAAATTTGACCTATTTTTTAGGGAATCAGTATTTATTTTGATAGGTACCTACACAAATTGCGGATCCAAGAAGCTTGCATACTAATTCGTTTCTTTAATAAACAAAAATAATAATCAGCATCGTGATTTTGGCACACAATTGTTATTAAAATTTACAAGTAACGGCTTTCCGCTCCCTCTGTAGTAATTACTGGCAAAGTTAATAAAGCGCAGGTCACACCACCAGCTATTGAGAGAATGAACGCTTCCCGATGTTCTTATTTCACAATTACAGAGATCAGCTACAACGCGACAAAGAAATATCCGACGGTGTCAAAGCTCTTTAATCAAATTAATCAAAACAAAAGTATTTATTTTATAGACATCCACGCAATCTTGTGTTCGCGATTATCTTCAAGTCGATACTTATAAAGCATTGTAACTTAGTGATTGAATTGCGATTATGATGTGGATATTATATAGACAGTAGCTCGATAAACTAGCGAGGGACCCCCCCCCCCCGTCCCCGCCCTCTTCTGTCATCCTGATCTTGCTTCTACGGTGTTCGATAAAATTAAGGCTTTGGTCAGGTGGTTTGTATAGTTTTCCTTGCTTATTAACTAGTGATGTAGCTTGCGCTTGCGGCTCCATAAGCTTTCTCGTCTTCAGAAATACGCTAAATATGACTTTGCCTTCGTAGCTTAACGGTCTAGCTTTCTTCAAAATTAATACTTATTTATGGTTTCAGAGAATCATACGTTTGAATTGTGGTTGTCAAAAAGTGCCTACAGTTTTTAAAATTCGGCTTCCTACTTAAGTTTAGTTGGTATTTAACCTTAGTAACTTTAGAATATAGCTACATATGTAAGTAAGGCTTAAATCATAGACTTTATGTACGTCATCTGGTAGGTAAGATAAATAAATTGGAGATAACCTAATTCTCAGTGCATAAATTTAGATCAAAGTACTTGAATCCGTCTGAAGGTTCCCAAGTTCCAACTCCCAATTAAAATTGGCATTCATACGACGCGATGGAATCCATGCCAATTACGAATACCAAAGCCTGAGAGATACCTGATGTGTACTTGAACAACTTAATTGGGTTTGGTAGAAAGAATTCATCGCCCGATCGACCATAGCAAACGGTTGAAGGAAAATGTTTATACTTTCCGTCAGTGGGCATAGCAAAACTAATTTTCAATAGAAATTACTTATGATGAATAATCAAACTTCAGGCGGTGTAGTTTGCTTTTGTTACCTTGTAAGCTGATATCGTAGTAGATTTGGCCTTTTGAAAAGATCAAAATCAATCTTACCTCTATTAACCTTACAAAAGTTTATTAAGTTACGGAAGTATAATTATAATAGTTATTTATTAATCTTGTAGGTCAACTTTTGTTATTTGTTATCCACTAGACATCCATAATGTCCTAAATCCTGTCCTCCATCTGTCTAACTTACGAGAAAAGATGAAGATTTGTCACAAATTAAGACAGAATACCTATACCTTAATTCTATAGTTACATGTAAATATATAAAAACATTAGTAGAACTGCTTTTAAACAAACGTATTGGCGATTCTTCTGGTGTTGTTCATATTCATTACAGTGACAGTAATCTCTTACCAACTCCATTTGAATTGGCTAGACTTTTCATTTTCACAGACAATTTTCTGGAGGAAAACATTAAAAACACCGTCAAGGCAAGTTAATTATTCATTCCATGTCCAGAGCCAGGGTTCGCGCGACAAGTTCATCAGATCGTAACCCGACTGATATTTATGGGCATCGATAAAGCGCGACGGTGACGGATCGCTCATTTTTCCATCACGCTAATTGGAGGGTCGTTACCCGAAGCAGCTGCGGTCCCAGATGCGACTAATCGTAGTCGTCTGTGGTGAAATACCATTATTATTCCTTGGTCTTTCTATTATATTGTTGCTGGAAATTTATAGGATTACTTCAAGACTTTTTATCAAGCATCTTTAATATGCGCGACCTCTAACGCGTCTCACGTTAGTTGGTTCGGCAAGTCGCCATTAAATGGAATCAAATGGACAACCAAAGATTTCACATGGCAAAATCAGTTTAGCAATAATATTTAAAAGCCGTGCAAAACAAATCAGTTGACAAACATTTTAATTATAAATTATAGGTATTGTTCAGCTTGAAGTGCTTCAAAATCGTCTTACCTTCTTAAAATACGTTCGAGTTGATAACTAACATTTGTCAACGGTGATAAAGAAATTTGTTACAGAAAATTAATTCAGTCCCCGGTTTGAAATATAATGAGCTCGTCTCTTTACTCCCCAACACTAACTCCTAATGTGACGTTGTAAAATTACCTGCAGCTTTTGTGATACGTTTAATTTAATTAATCACCTACTGCTATAGTTCTAATTACATCCCTTGGTGGACTGAATTCTATGAACTGTTCATTATTTGTGTTTCTGTACATATTTTATTTATTACATTATTTGTTTAATACGTTAGTTTGCCATTCAAAACAAAGTTATGTTCTGTTCTGGAACTAAGTTATCTAAAACTGCGATAGTTGCGCATTCCTAATGAAGATAATTAATTGATGGATTTTATTCAATTACAATTCAGTTTATTACTTTAATATCACATTAATTATAGCTTGTGTGGTTTCTACTCTTAATTTATTCGTTAGCATAATTCAAGCTCCATTTTGTAACTGTTAGATAACCAAATCTGTCTCGATTTGTTTAATTAAGCAACCTGCTGCTATGTAATGAGCTCTCTCATCACGCGTGTCATTCGCAGCCTGTTCGTCTGTGGGCTTAGTATTACCTGCAGCTTATTTCAACGCATTAATCTGTGCCGAATAACGAGTATGTAAACTATACTGATTACACTAATTTATAAGGAGTGGTCGTTTGTGTTAAAGATTGTAAGGGGTAATACAATTTTTTGTGTTGCGCTTTAGACATTTAAGGTGTAAAATAGCTGATAGATGTAAATATTTAAACTTCATTTCTGTCCCCAACAGTATTTTATCTATGTATTGTAGTCTTATCACAACTTAAAATCAAATCTTTCGCATGGTAAAGTAATGACAAAGAAACAAAATATAAATAATTCTTCTATCTCAAATATCGCTATCACTTCTATTTTGTTTGTTCCAAATTTTCTTATTAAACTTTTCCGTTCAGAAATGTTAACGCCCCTGATCAGACCGCGGCACTTCGCTGAAAATTAAGCAGTTACACGGACTTTTAATTAAAGCCTTCCACTGAGTGTCAATTAGGCTGTAACGCCCAACCCGATTAGCCATTAATATTTTTGCATATTTAAAGCATGAAATTTTTTATGAATTTAGGTATCAAAAAGCTTAGTTTGACGTTATGTGATGTAGGTGTAGTATACAAGACTATTAAAAAGATTTTATTGACTTTAACCAATTGTATCATATACCTATCCGAAATGGTAATAATGCAAGCCTACCAAGATTATTTTATTGAAAAATAAATCTGATAGTAAAAGGCTTCTAGTTTTAAACGTGACATAACATATTTAATAATATTTCGATTAATCAAGGTTACTTATTTCAATTTTGTTTTCTCATTACTAAACAACTAAATATGCCGTATAACGCTGAAGAGATTTGCAGTGACTACTTTGGCCGTAACAACTAACAAACCAAAAATAGTTTAGTAAGCGTTTATAAATAGCTAACAACCGGAATTTAAACAGCAGTCCTTTACCAATGTTGATACCTAATAAATTATTCTGTAACGACCATTCGCTCTGGAAGGCTTCAGTTTGAATATTTTATCACATACCGTCACAATTTGCAGTTTACAAAGTCTACAAGTAAGATAGTTCAATTCCGAATAAGTCTGTAGTATTTAAGGAAAGTTTTTTATTACGCTATTGCTTAATAATTTCATAAATTTTTAAAAATGTAAACGGGAAAATTGTGTAGGTACCTTCGATTTGATGCTTTGATGTTCCAAATGTTTTGGATTCGAATAATTTACATAGGTAGGTACTCTGAAAACGGATACCTGTGTTGTAGTCGGATGTCGCGTGAAAATATATTGCGGAATTTTCACTGCTGGCGGCCGGCGCTATCGAATGCGTCTATTGGTCTTAAAGGCTCCGTTGCTAACTGATATACATAGAGCTTTTGTTGACTCTGGCTCTACATAGTTTCGGATGACTCTACCTAACACTGCTGCTAATAAACACTGAAACTTTGTATAGAGCTAACTCTTTATTTTGTATGAAATAAAATTTAATAAGTAAATAAAATGTAATTTAAACCTACAGTTCAAATACCAAAGTTCTGAGTTACTCACAAACATAAAAAGATAAAGATATTATTTTATAAGGTAGGTTAATGAAAATTAAAATAAATATACTGTTATGTATTAGACTATTACTACTTATAATTCTTTTCTTTTTGGCACGCAAAACGGAAACCTATGAAAGCGCTTGATTGTCTATGTATTAAAACAAGAATAAAATCCGATTTATGGAATATTTTTCCAGAAAGAAATCAGGAACTCATTTCAATAGCAAAGTGGACGAGCGGAAACGAGCAAGGGAAATAGCATTGAAATCTGTTCTTAGACTTGTGCGGTTTGAATTGTGAGCCCTCAAAATTGTAGGTAGTTGGATAAGTGCGTACTGTTTGGAGGTTCGCAGGGTTCTCTAATGTTTTTTATACTTTATTGAAACCAATACTATGAATATAATTTTTTTGTATTGTTTCAGAGATACCAGATGTCCAATCAATCGAAACATTTACTTGACTGCGAAAACCAAACTTCCTAACTTACAATTTTTGACTTCTGTGATAAGAATTACATAGATATTAGGATTATCTCAATAATCTAAATCGTTATTATCAACTCACCGCTGTCCCACTTGTGGGCACGGTTCTCTTCTCAAACAGGTCAGGGATTTTAGCCATATAGCCCACGACGCCGGTCAACTGCGGATTGGTGGGCTTTACTATTGGTTGGTAGAATTTAAATAGTTTTCGAAAGTTCATAGTTTTCAAAAAATTATTCCTTCTTAGAACAGAGTGAAAGTTTACCTTGCCGAGCCCCAGTAGCGAATCCTCCCGCCATTACACAATTTCTGTTCTTTGCATTTCGAAGCAAAACCGTCGGGTTTTCCCTTTGACCCGCCAATACCGTTCCTCAAGAGCTTCAGTACAAAACAAACATGAATAAATTGCGATATTTCAATATAAACCGTTATCGTTTCAATGCAACTCTAGTTTTCCGCTGCATAGAACTCTCGCAGTGTTTTTCTTTATTTGTTTAGTTCAATTTTAATTTATTTTGTTTTGTTTGTTTAAACGAGGAGTGACGTGCAATTTACAGCGTAATTACATTGTAAGAAATAATTTCTATTCGTTTACCTCAATTTAAATAACTAACTTCTCTTAGGTATTTAATTTTATTTATAAAATTATACCTAAGGTTACAAATGACGAATATAATTAACCCATTTTGATTGAGATATGGTTTCACTTCTGGAGAGTAGCGAATGTTTGCCTTTTCTTTGTTTTGACTTTATTATTAAACATGCACTCACTCAATAACTACATAATAATATAATCTTGCATCATTTGATGAACAATTTGATTTCGTTGATGAACATCTTGGGAAATGTCACCAAAAGGACTTTTGACCTATTGCCAACATCCTTAAGAGGTGAGTAGCAGCAAATAGATGCGGGTTTCTCAATGGCCAGTGCAGGATATGCTAATAATTGGCTCAACTGTCTAAAATTGGCTAATTTGCTCTCAGGTTATTGTTTCGAAGTTCGTGTAAGGGTTATGAGGGCAAAGTTAGTTATTAATTTTATAACTGCGAGCATTTCTTAGGTTCGTAATAAAAGTCAGCGCTCGTTCTATTTAATAAGTACTTTGTGTCGATTTATTTTATTAATAAGAATAGGAGAAGGATATTAGGATAGTAGAGGGCTAGAGTAGAGTCTGACTAGAGCTTTTAAATCACGATTTACTTAAACCATTAGAAAGAATCGTGATTTGATTCCCTGAAACCGCTACCAATTTTTTTTCGACCGCTTGATACTCTCTGACTCTTGAGTCAAAAAAATATTTTCCTTAGTAGGTAAATGGCAACATAAACAACAATGTACACATTTTCACCTTTCGCACCGAGATTCGACAACGTTCACAGCACGATGTAAGCCGGCAGTAATCCCGGGAAACTATTACACGCCACGGGATTACCTAGCAACGGCTCAGTTTGTACAGTTTAGCTGTAGCTCGTTTTTCCGTGGCTCATTTTAACCTGGTTTAAGCGTGTGGTTTTTCAATGATACTTGTTCGTGGGTAGTTATCTAACGTATCGTCAGAATATGGACCTTAATCGAGAAGGAATAAAGTAGTGGCAAAAGAAGATTTACTTTTGCTGATAGCAAGTTATACCAATTAATATTGCTAAGCTTATTATGCTGTCACGAGAACATAAATAGGAATAATTCACGTTACTTCACGATTTTACTTTGATAAAGCATTTGATTTCACGTTAAATTTTGCTAAGCGGAATTTATACTTAGCTTGACTCTAACAAACCTCTCTATCACACATTAAAGACTTCAAAACCAACACCCAACAATTCGTTAGTTAAACCTTACACCGATTACGTAGATTCATGTTTTAATGACGAGACTGTTAGCTTAGTGAGTGTGTATATGAATTAATTTTGTTGGCTTAAACGTCTTACATTCAAGTTAATTAAAAAGTGCGACTCCTTTGTCAACAGGCTTTGTTATTTATGTCTACGTACCTTTACCACGGCGTTTATTTTTTGTTTTTCGAGTTTTGCATTAGTAAATTTTGATTTAGAATTTATTTTTTAAACTTTTATTTGTTACGTTTATTTGGTACAACGTACTAGTCCCCTAGTCACCAAGGAATACTTATTGTTTATAGGGTTCCTTGTTAACTAAGTAACCTCAGAAAGATAAGCATATTAAGCTCTAAACTGTTATCTTAACTTGACAGTTTTATATATCAGCGTCTCAACAGTCCATAAATATTGTCGTTACTATGTTAATAGGTGCATATTACTGCATATGGTGGCAAAACTTTAACATAAACAGCTAGACGTTATACCGTGGCGGCGAGGCGCCGAACTTATCATTTTATAGCGCCGTAAACATTGCTCGCACGTTCATGAATTTAACAGTAGTTGACTAGGTACGGGTATTTACTACCACTTATACAGCTATGTTTTCACGATTTTGAAACGACGTCGAATCCGGTAAGCCACGGAATCTACTTGCTATGTATGGATTATGGCGAAAACAAAACTTGCACTTTGAAATAGACTTTGACATAAAAAAAGATAAAAATAAAAGACCGTACTACAATGTTTTGTTACGGAAACACAACAAATCATAGTAAATTAATTCGACTATTGGGGTCATTAGTAATAGTTAATTCATATTATATGTAACATATTTTATTGTAAACAATTACTAAGTATTTGCATACCCTTAGTGGTGAAATATGGAGAACAACCTTGCCATTGTAAAACCCATATTTGTGCAAATAAACGATTTTGATTTTGATTTTGAACTTAGTTTAAAAGAACTGTTACAGGGGTTAAAAATTGGCGTGATAAATGGCACATAAGTAGGTACCTACTAAAAAGTCTGGATTTGTAGAAACAGCTGATGTGTTTCCAATTTGATATAAATAGCGCTTTTTTTTAATTAAGGGCATTGTTTAACCATCTTCAAATCCAAGTAAACTGCTAAAATGACAAGCTGTTATTAAAATAACAGCAAGTAAGTAGCTTATTTGAGTATATTTGAAAATATATAACAAGCCATACTATAATACTGTCAGTAACGAGTTTAAATATCCGCTTAAATAATAAACGATGACGCAATTCAGCAATATTCACAATATTCAGCAACTGACGATTGAATAATGATAATGATTATTATTTTAATCGTTTTTCGATTGCCCATTGTATTGATAAATTATAAAATCATAGCCGCGTCATGTTTTGTTCGTTATGCGACAGGTTTGGTGTATAAATTAAAATTAATGTTCTTTTATACTCTCACAGACCAACGCCACAGACAACCAGCCATTTTGACGCACACTATTAAATAAAGTATGAATTTTTCTAGTAAGTAAAAATAGTATTATGGATATGTGGGTTTAGAGCATTTTACTATTTTTTTCTTTTTAATCTGAAAGTTAGATTGAGACTAAATAACAATAATAAAGAGTTAAAAATGTCTTAATTTTTATTTAATTAATTTCATCATTATGGGGGTAGGTACATGTATACACTTAAATGTTTCTTGTAGACAACGTTCTTTTAACTTATCGTTAATAAAATTAAATAATATACACAATGCTCCGTCTATTACCATAGACAATATTGAATAATGTTCATTAATTATATTCATCACACATACCTTATAAGTACCTATTCATCGAAATAATCAAATATCGAATGGTATAATATAAATAAATCCTCACAATTCGCACGCAACATAATTTCATGCGTAACGCGTCTGACGCAGCACCCTGTATATATAATAATAATCTGTATAACCCTCTGCAATATCCGCGTCAATAATACGCGATGAGAACCCGGCTCAGCAATTTTCACCAGCTGACGATGGCCTAACGATTATTATTATTATTGTATCGGTTTTCGATCGGTATCCAATACAGTTGAAAGTATTTATTAGTATTACAACGTGCGCAAAAAGGATTTCATTGTGTATTGAATGCATACATACTGCTCGACTCGGGCCTGGAGTACACTCCACCGCGCTGCTCCAATGCGGGTTGGTGGAGACTG
>DWBH01000942.1:0-10624 GCA_018230765.1 Ernsta delagoae
TTGCTCTCAACCTGTCTGGAGTATAAAGCAATTTTTGCACGGCACCCCGACGGTCTTATGACATGAATATTCAAATATATGAGTCTTGTTGTAATTTACACAAAAAGTTTAAAGGGATAAGTTTATAGGGATTTATAGGGAAGGGAGGAAAAAGTTTATAGGGATTAACCGTATAGCACTACTCAGATAATCGGTCGGTTATAGTAAGTAAATAGGTAAATATTTCCGGACATCTCACACACGGTCATCTGATCCCAAAGTAAGCTGATAAAGCTTGTGTTACTGATAAACATACATATACATGCTTATATAGATATTCTACACCAAGACACAGAACAAATATTCATGATCATCACACAAACATTACTCCTGGGTGGGGATCGAACCCGCGACCGTTTGGTTTTGTAGTTAGGGTCGCTAACTCGACCAATCGTTCAGTCGACTTACTTCGAGATAACTGGATATTGGACTTCATATCTCGCTTAGATCACCTTTTACACAGTTGATATATAAAGAATCAATTTAACTTCATTTTTTACATGAAAATCATTTTTAACCGACTTCAAACAAAAAAAATGGAGGAGGTTATACGTTCGGCCGGTATGTTGCTTTTTTTAAATCATTTATCAAAAAACTTAGGTACTCTTTGACCTTTAATAGTAAGAGAAAATAATGTTCTTAAAAGTACCTAAGTAAGTATTCGAAGTTCGTCTTAGATTCGATTGTAATTAGAAAATATTGCGAGAACGCGCCCTTTGAATGCAGATTGGGTACAATCTCGGGAAAAATTGAGGCTTTTAGACATAATTATTCAGAGGTTTCCTAATGTTTTAGGTCATTACACTTAGGTCCCATTTGTAGAGTTGATAAACTTATTTGTCTTTATTCATAAACTAAAAATAAATGGAGTAATTAGACTTTTTTTTTAATTAAAAATAAAGTTGTATTATAAAAAATTACCTACTTTGCACTGTTTTACTGATGGTGTAAGTACATTGTGTCTTCCAAAAAATAACGCTTTTTCTTAGCGTTCAAAAAAACTTTGTAGGTATTTCGTTATTTTATATACATTTTGCCTTTTATTATTCTCACCCACCTTTGTTATTAGTTAATATTTTAATAACAATAACTAGAATAACGGATTAACTTATATAAAACATGTTATTTATAAACTAAAGTAGGTACTTATATCTTCAATTCTGTATTGCAAAATATCTTAGTAAGCACAATTATGTATAGTCCTTATCACGTCAGTAACATAAGTAACGCTACGAAGGCTTTTACAAGTCTACATAAGTACTTACTGTACTCTCGCAAACACTCAAAGGAGTACTTAGTAAGAGGTAATAAATCAAACATTATATTGCGTCGTAAATATGTAAGTACTTACCTTACAAGTCAAACGATATCAGAGCACATCTTTCCAACCGCTCACTTCAAATCAACGAAAATTGGATCCGCCAAAGCATTTCCAGTAGATACCTACTTAGACTCATAAAGAACCAATTTCTTGTTATTAGAAGCCATCTTAGCGGCTGAGGGATCCGTTTTTAATGCCCCGTTGGCACACGTACACACGTTTCAATATTTTCAAGTCAATATTCAAGCAAAAATGAAATGGTAGATAGAAGTATCCTATGAAATATGAGTAGAAATGAAGATTTCATTCGTAAAGCTGACGACATTTCATAAATTATGAGTGATATACGAAGCAAATGATATCAGTGAATGGAATATTGTTAAAATATAAAGGAAAGTTGATTTTGGAGTGAAATGACTAAGTAATAAGTATATAAGTGATTGTAAGAAAATACCTACGAGGTACATTAAATTAAATAAATAAATAAATAAATAACGCTTCACACTAACAGTCCCACATTAGGATTCCCTGTGTCGTGGGTGCCACGGCACCATGGCCATGGCACCCACGGACACATCCATGGACACACACAAAGACAATCACACAAACACCCAGACCGAGAACAGAAAATTTACTCATTTATAATTTCTGCCCCGCCGGGAATCGAACCCAAGACCGTTCGCATGGTGGATCGTTTTAACACCACTACACCACGCGAGTCGTCTCTCGAATGCACTTCTTGGCTTACAAGAAAAGTAAGAAGCGACCTTTAGATCTGTATATTAGTATCTGTCTTTCTGTATGTCCGTGGCAGCTTGATACAAAAGATCCTAGTCCCGCTTTAATAAATGAAATTTAAAATAAAGAACCATGTTGAATATGCGATTTTGATATTTACATTCAAGATGTATAACAATTTTAAGTAGTGTTTATTAATATTCATATAAATAGGAATGTTTTTATTTTAAATAAAAAATTATTACAATCTCATACATAAACGGAAGGGAAATTAGGAGAGATGTTTCTAAGTAGGTAGGCACCAATATGATTTCCGTGATTTTAATTAATTCTAAATGTTTACCTTTGATTGATTAATTTGTTGTTACTTAACTTTCTTCGATTTCTAAGCTGTAAGCCCATATTCATTGGTAGATATTAACCAGTGAAATCAAATGCTTTTATGAAGCATAAATTGTTTATTAGGCAATACTAGTTACTTTTCTACCTACCAACTTGTTTTGTAGTGATAACTATAGTGGAAATATTAGGTAGGCACCTATATTGGTTGATGTAACGATTCATAGGCGTTGTAATGGCCGTTTAAGTGACCATTAGACCCTTTCAATATAAGTACGATGCGTCCAAGTTACGATCTCATACAATTGTCTTTATTCATTGTAGAGACACTGCAAGTCTCCTGAGTGTCAGGACATGATGTAGGTACCTACAAGGTTTTTAAATAAACAAATCGGTACCTACTTACCTACTAACTACGACTACGACTACCTATCACAATCGTATCGTATCATCAATAATAAACAACATTATTATAGCAGAATATTAATTACCTAAATATAGTTAAGTAAATAAATGTTTTATATTCAGATAAGAAGATAAAACCTATTCGTTACTTTTTTAATTGCAAAGACAATAAAGTTTGTTTCTTTTTTCGATTGCGAAAATCGTGTAAAAAAATGCGGTACAGACGGCAAAGTCCTTGGCCCCTAGATAAAGTGCCTTCGGATCGATCGATAGCGACAAAAATTGTACCGTGAACGTCAAAATTTTGTCGTTATTGATCGCTCCGAGAGATAGAAAAGGCACTTTGTCTAGGGACCCTTATTAAACACAACATGTGGCGACTTGGCGAGCCCACAGATAAATCCCTCTATGTTTATTTATCTGTGCGATTGTTGCTTCCTCGATTTGGTTTATGATGGCGGCGCGCCATTGTTGTTCTATACTTTATGATGCGGACGATCGAAATGAACTCATTCAGTTCATGTTGGCTCTCTGATTAGACCTTCATTCTGGGCTGACAGATGATACGACCCTTATAGCTATGAGAAATAAGGTCGAGTATCCCATGTTACATACGTGACCGTTATTGAATTATAGGTGGTTTCTCTTCAAATAGAACGGTAAAATTTGATGAAGGGCAAGGATCTGACTAAGTGAAACGTAACATTGTTCTGAGACGTAGTCAAACTCGAAATATAAATGGTTAATAATACAAATATGGTTAGGAATGTAGGCACCGATACCTATTTACACAAATAAGGGTAGATACACATACATAGGTACTCAAACACTTAGACTCGTATTAATAAAAACAGCTTCAGATTATCTGGAATATTCATTACACTCAAGTGCGAAAATAGCTGAAAAAGCGTGCACCCAAGATACACTCAATCTTAAGTTGTGTTTATGAATACGGGACTTAAATTCTACAATAGCTTAAAAAAAGCACTTCCCGCACTTCCCACTTAGTCCATTAAATGAAATCGCTGAACCTGAACCCTCCAACCATAAATCGCCGTCAAACAACGAAACAAAATGACAAACATAACAATTCACACAGGAGCGTTCAGATTGTACCAAAACTGTCTCGGGTACCGAGAATTAACCGCGGGATTGAACCCACGACCTGTGGCTCACGAAAATGTTATTTGTTTATGACGTAACTAAACTTGTTCATTGTAGTATTGTAGACACACAATGAGTTATATGTCCGTTGCGTGCTAACGCCATCCACAATGTTCATGTGAAATATGTTTGAACTTTATAATGTCTTTTATTGTTAAGTGTTCATAATATTTTGCTGCTGTTAGTGTCATTTTAGGCAGTAATTTAGGCGGGATTTATTAAGTTTCTGTCTGATCTTCTTACCTAACTAAATGGTTTCTGATTCGGGATATTCTTAATATTTACTTAAATTAGAGGAAGGAAGAAGAAGGAGATGAATAATAAAATAATAATTGTGATGATAAAAAAAACATACCTTATTATTGATAAAAAAATATACCATACATTGAGAACCCCTCCTTTTTTGAAGTCGGTTAAAAATCTATTCTAGGATAATTTAAAAAGTTTGAAGTTCAAATTGAAACAGAAATGATTAAAGGTTTCAATTCTATTATAGTTATAACACTTACAAAAAATTTTCTGAGCGCGATAAAAAATAAACAGCGACCAAGGTGAATTTGATAATTCACACAAGAACGCCAGACTTTATGCAAACATAATGGTCAGTGTGACTTGAAACTTGAAATTGCAACCTGTGATTGGCCACAACAAAAACTTCGAGGATTTGTCATGCCTTGACGAATCATTACGTTTGTTTTGTGAAACTGATGATGCTCTTTACGCTGTTAAAAACAGACCTTTATCTTCTACAGCATAAGTTACAATTTGCAACCGAAGTCTATTAAGATCATCTCACAAGTCACCGCTCCAGGGTCTATGTCAACCAACGGAACAGACAGACAGATAATCTAAAGGCAATCATTTTCTTGCATAAACTAAACATGTTTACCTTTCAAATACAGTCGAGTCGTTGACTCATTAATTACAGATTTAGAAGTAATAAACCATCGACAATGGACATGTGTCGCAGATTTGGGTCCATATAAATTGTAATTCACCGTAGATCATGCTTTCAACACGGTCGCATGTTCCGTACACCGTCCACGTAATCGTAGTCGAGTTTTATGATACCCTATTACGAAATATCATAATAGATGACCGTAAGGCGTGTAACTGCAAAATGTGGCCAATAAAACAAATGTGGAAGCGTTTACTGGCTAGAGAACTTCACACGATGGTTGCGAAATACTCGAAGCGCATGAATGTGTAGCAAGGACAGTTCTGTTGGGCAACTTTTGTTTTAGGCACCACTTAGCTGAGGCAAACTTTTCAGCGCTCCATTTGGCTTTGGCCATGTTTTGACTGCTTTAAGTGTAAATGCAATTATCGTGAAAACGTGAGTAATTTTAAACGATCTTCAACCATTTGTTTTTTGAAGTAAGTTCTGACTTTAGTCTGAACGTTATACTTTTACGGAATTAATATGTATTCTATTATACCCTGTGGGCTGCCTTTAAAAGCGTTGGTCCCTATATTCCCGTGTAAGGTAATACGATCCATTAAAGCTAAATGCGTTTATAATAAAGGAGGTGATGTAGTAAGAAATGCATTAGTTTAATCGCACCCTCTCCTATCGCTACCTCGTTACGCCGTCTACAGGCGGCGTGGTATGAAAAAAGTTTGCCTCATCTTGGTTTGTTTGACTTGGTTTCAAGAACATAATAGCATTCACTTCCTCAAATTCGTTTTGAGATGACTCGGCATAGAGCGTGAGAAATGAAATGACGCTTTTGGGCACTGTTCTCGCGTTATTACCAACTCTGTCGTATAGTTCAGATAATATCTTTATTTAAATGCTAGTTGAAAATAGGATTTTGTTGACTCTAACACAGTTGGTGGCGCAGCACGATAATTCTGAATTGTTTATTTCAAATATTTTGATTTTCCTTTTCACTTTTGATCACCTTTAAATATCGCAGCTAAAGCAAATAAAAATTGAAGACGTCCAGTGGTTTTGAACATCAGAATAGCTTATTCTACGATCACATCTCCATCAATGTGCCAGCCAGTCAGCCTGGCCGACAACAGATAAAACAAAACCGATACGCGATAAAAGCCTCTTTCAATACGATCATTATTGTACCCCGACCTTTTTAGCCGTCATTCTTCTGAGGGCCTTTGATAGACGGATCTTGGACGGTGATTACATCTGTATGAATATCGCGTGCATGAAGACTTTGTATCGTAGGAGGCCGCGTTATTTTTTTGTCATTAAGCCATAATTTTTCTCTACGAGCCATGCGACCGGTTGGTTAGGGTTTATTTATCTAAAGTGCAACGAAATGCAGTAGGCGGCTGTAATCAGCGTTCCAGGAGGGCATTATGACGGTCTTGTTAGTGATGGCAACAAAAAGTTGCATTTCTTTTCGCTTGCCATCGTGTTTACTTAGAACTCAGTACTGAGCATTACTGCTCTTACGTGACAAAATAAATGATGATAGCCGTGGAGACATTTGTATGAGAAATCCTATCTTGTGTTTCAACGCGGGACCTGTAATTTAAAGAAGTATTGCGGTTAAGGACACGGTATTATAATACTGAATATATCATGCTATCTTCGTGTATCCACCCAGTACGAGTTCAAAATTGATTACTCCTTGATGTGCCATAATGGGCTATATTATCATTTTAATACGTCACATAATCCATCGTACCTTGTTCGACCGCAAAACAAGTCAGGTCGCCGAGCGTTTACGTGTCGGTAGTCACACGAAAAAGATTAACTCTTTTTTGATGCTCACCATTTCCATTCGGTATTATAAGTGCGTCGAAGAAATACATCGCGTCTCCAAATTGCTGACGCTTACTCTAAATCAGTGTCTAATGGTAACAATCAAACCATTTATTTACGAATACCACCAGCCGCGATCTTAATGGTCGTAAATTTCGGTTGAATTAGGTGGATACAGTCGAAAATTATGCAGGTTACCGCAGAGTTTGCGTCGGATATAATATCCTCATTTGAATCATTATTTTGCAGTCTCGGGTTTTCTATCAATGGAAAATTTATTTTCGAGCTGAGGTCATAAATTTGAGAGCGTCTATAGTTTTTGTCTGATCTTCGTTCTTAAAATCGCCGCAAAGGGTCTGGATGGAATTTCTCTTAGTTCCCGCAGGCATGCGTGGCGGTTTCGGTGCCATTATCTCCAGACCGGTTTCTTTGGGCGAATTTAAAACAATGGCCTGAGCTTGTGCTGCAGCGGCCATACGTGATCGCATGGTTCCGGGACGATATATAATTTATTATGTTGCGTTTACGTGCCATTACTATGTAGTTTCTGGTTTAATAGAAACATTATTAATGCAAATAGATGTGTCGAATTAAACATTTATAAATCGGCATGTAAGATGAGTCGGTCTTATCTGAAATATCACAAAATAAGAACTTTGTATCTGACAGCGATAACATCAATAACGAAACAAATGCGTTATGCCATATATCAAAAGAATAACGGATAGAGCCGTTATCAAAAGCTTAAGCAAAGAAGAATTCACATGCAGTACTAATAAATAATTCCGAAGCTCAAGGCAATGGACCACGACTTAACGCAATAAATAACGCGATATTATCTTCGCTCTCAGTCTTAGAACCACATGCGCTAGAGTAAACATTGTGAACGCGGTTTTAAGATTTTTAACTTTACTACACCTACATTGTCCTTTTCATTATCTATCGTCATTAGTTAATCATTTTTCGAAATTTGAATTTTATTTGTCTCATTTTTTCTTATATTCTCATTTCTAGCGTGATACATTTAGCTTTTATTGGTAGACAAAGATTTTTCACAATCAGTTTAATTTTTCTCTGTCTTATTCTTTTTAAAGATTCTTGATTGTAAGGATAAATTACACTCTTGTGAAGATTTTCTTGGCAAATAACATTATTGCCACTTCAGTTGCCTTAGAGCGAGGGAACGGGTATTTAGCATGATCAGTGTTACTAGCTACTTCGTCTTGAGACCCCACACAGTGTAATGTTTGCTGTGCAATTACCATCTTTTGTAGGAGGATTAATCTCAATGTTTTTTGTGCTTATACTTCAGCACGAGGCTATAAAATAATGCAAGATATTACTATTATAGATTTTTTTGCTATTACTATTTTAACAAAGTGATACTAGGATGATGTTATTTTAAGTCCTAACTTTCCTTTATTATTTGCATGATTATAATAATACCCCTGAACAGTTTTGTTAGGTTATGAACTTTCATATAAAAGTCTTTTTGCTTAAGACATTGAACTTTGTGTATTAGTTCTGAATATAAAATTACCGTAATTTTGCATATTATAATCGTCACATCCATAATTATTGTCGATTAAATTACACATTAGCTTTATTAATAGTACGTTCGTAAATTTAAGATTTTAAGTAAAAACTTTAATTTATTATGACATTAATTTAAGCGAGTTTTAGGTGCGGTCTATTAATTACTTCACTCATCAATTGAAGATTAACGGCAATATGTGATTGAGCAAATTACCGTTTTTTTAAGGATGTTTATTCAATTCGGATTTTCATACCTTTATGCTAAGTGGCTGAATTTGTAGGTAGATTTTCTCAGATTTGCTATTGTGCAGGTACATATTTATAAATATTTGAACAATCTTAGCGTGCCGCAAGATTGGAATCTGAGAAAATATTACAAGAAATATTGATTCAAATCTTTTTTAACTAGCGTCGCAATCATATTAATATCTATTTTCAGATAGAGCATTTATTCTGTTTGATTAAGTTTTTAGATTAAAATTAGAATGCCAAATAGTATCTACCTTAAGCCTTACTATTATTTGCAAAGGGACGTTTTTAAATCCAATCGATGTTTTCAGATACTTGAATTCAGTTTCTTCAACCTAAAATTCCATTACAAGAAATTTTTATAATATAAATCATCCCTTTCATTATCGAAACTTAGCAGATGTATTATTATGTCCTTAGTCCTCAAGGCGTGAAATGATTTGTATTTGGGCAGATGCACCGTGATTGCCGTCGGGATATTTTTTGGCACGGACCATGTTTAATTCAGTGCACCTTTTCGGGAATTTTGTCGACCGGTTTTAAGGTCAAGAAACCTAACTCCATTTTAATTAGAAATAGCTTTGTATGCATGTATTAAGTGCTTTAATTTGATATTCAGTTTCTTAAGTGGAATATAACTGGTCACATTTCCTTAAAAATTGTAATGAATTTAGGACCTCGTAAGATAGGAGACACTAAACAACATTTGTACTCTAGTCTCTACGATATTTATTTATTTCCTTAAATTTTCAAACAAAACTGTGAATAGTCATGACTAACCAAATTATCTTTGAACTGTCAGAAGTGTCAGGACAGCTAAAACCTATGAACGGGACAAACGTACCAAACTATAACGACAAATCCTATTTCAGTCTCCAAAATATTTACTGGAATTCACTTTGTACACGGATTAGCAAGCGGCAGATGCTCACGGGTGAATTGAATTCTAATGCGCATACAAATGCTTTCATCATCATCTTTTACATTTATTTTGGGTATAGCAGAAGGCCAACGAATTAATTTAGGCAATTTTGCGGACCGGTCTTCAAATTGATAATTTTCTTTATAACAGGTAGGTAGGCTACTGGTTGCATTCCAAACAGTAAGCTTAGATACAATAGGAGTATCCGGTTCTTCTTTTGATATTGATTTAACGATTTCTACAAACAATTTAAATCTTAGCTATTCATAGTGGTCTCTGCAATTTGCCACCTCTCTAATAAAATTGGTTAATATTGCCTTATTATATAAGTAAATGTGTTCATTCTCATCATCAGACTCATCCAGTCGTCGTTCATGAAGAATAGAAAGAATGAGAATTTATTGCCATAACTACAAATATGTAGTTACAAATACAACTCCTATAAAAAATTGTTTCATTAATTCCTCCTTGAAATTATTTATTTACTCAATACATCTCCACTGCATTTAAATTGTTATCTTCCTATATTTCCTTTCCCACCCATTTTCTATTACAAGCACTACAAACAAATTATAAAAGAGCATGTTTGCCTAAAGCATTATTCAAAGCAGCTTGTCAATGAGCGCGCATTTATTCAACGCATGTAGATATGTTGCACTCGGCCATAAATTAAGAGAACAGCGGTTAACAAGTGCTGGCACAACGCAACGGTACCCTTTACTGAAATGTAAATTATGGAGCTATCACATTTAGAATGGTTTGCTGTGTCCTTTGCTGTCTACGTTCGCTCCACATTCGCTGTTGTAAAGAAATTGTTGAACGGAATCATGAAGGGGCTATCGAACATAATTGAAAAAGGTTATTGGTTGATAATTTCATTTTACGTTCATTCAAAGTTATTGGTGAAACTGCATTGGTGATTATAACGAAATCCGATCCGAAATCAGATATAAAACTTCAAGATTTTAATAGTTTCAAAGTGATTACTTTGTACTTTGTATGTTTTGTCTTCATGTTGTTCGATGAAGAACTGGACAAAACTAAAAGACTGCGATGAACAATTCACGATATCACCGCAATCCGCTAGTTGACACTATGTTTAGAATTTTAAAATACTTATTTAATTAGATAGATTTATTGATAAAGAGTCTAAAACAATATAAATATCAATTTTTTTTTA
>DWBH01000943.1:0-10623 GCA_018230765.1 Ernsta delagoae
CGGCGGCGGCGGCGGGCGGCAAGCAGCGCGCCGACCAGCTGGCGGCCGGCACGGTGGACGCCATGGCGCAGGCCGGCATCCTCTACTGCCTGCTGCAGCAGCGCCAGCTCGCCGCGCAGCTCGCCTCCCACCACCGCCCGCTCTGACCGCACCCGCCTTCGCCTTCCACACTACTCCCAAAGGAAGTCTGACCGTGCTGCGCGCTGCTATTGTAAGTCTGCAGTATTTTGTATTCTAGCCGAATCCGAAATAATAGGAGCTATGTAGGTACTCACTTTTAGCATACGAGCGATTTTGGGATTTTACATGCAAAACTGTAATCATTCCATTTTTTCTATAAACGGGAATGCACCTTAATAGGAAGAAGTGGCAAATATTGACATGAATAATAAACTGCTAAAAACAGATTCTACTTTTGGAAGTTATAACATTACCATAACTAACATTACCAACAGTATTTCATTTTTTGCCACCATAGGAAACAGTTGCTCTAAGTTAATATTTAACATGACAATGCTTATTGAGTTTCTTTTTTAAGTTTTCCTATCGAAAGGTATAAAGAAAATTATAGAAAAAGGTGTAGTCTCATAAAATTTCAGAGCATAATAATTATTACAAATCAGTAAATACACGTGACTTTTCTTCAAATACACTGCACTCGTAACTTTATAGTAAAAAAAAATATAGCTTTAGGTTCATCCCTTTTCATTTCTATCTGCCCTCTTGTTTTCTATTAATCGCGTCAGTGTATAAACCCTTGTTATATCTTAAGGAATTACGACTTTAGGTCAGTAGTAACAATTAGAGAACATTGATTTTCTGTCACTTTTATACTAATTATTACGAGATATGATTAGATATATTTTAACCTTCCATGATTAATAGTGTTTCTTATGTGATGCCCCAAGTAAAACTGCTTTTCTTTTAAAATAACCTAAGATATTAGATGTCAATAGAATGTGATGAACATCACTTGAATATATTTTCAGCAATAGAGGCACAGACCTGTAATCTAAGCAATAAATCTGGGCTGGTTTCAGTCAATGAATTCTAATGACATTATCAGCTTATATGAAATGATTCATTTATAAATCCTGGAAACTACATGATAGCACATAATATTCCAGTATTAAAATTTATACACTGATATATTTATGGTTTTTAAGCGTATTGTATTGTACACTATTTGCTGCAATATATATTTTAGTACAGACGCCACAGACACAGATACTAAATATGTGCAGCCAAAAACGTATTTGTTTTTATAATGCAAAGTAAAAAAATAATTTGCTACGGATTTATTATAATATATACCACTTTGTTATTGAGTGGTCACTAATATAAATACATTGTACCATAATGTTTTCAATCGTCCAATTATGTAATAAAACCTCATAAAAAGCAGTATATATTTTGTCTTCAATTTTTGAAATTTCACGTCACGATTTTATGATTAGCTTTCAAATATCTCTGCCTAAATTAATTTGATAATACACAAAAGTTAGCTATTTTATGTAAGCATATTATAGCTTCTAGGGCGCGGAACTGACTGTATCATTGCAGCTAATATTTGTTATAGAAGTATAAACTTTTTGAAGCTTTTTACAATAGGTTTTATATGGAGATTTGGTCTTTTACCAAATTACATTTTTGAATTAAATTGTGCAACTTTATTCCATGAATTAATACAATCAAACATTCCATTAACAAGACAGATGGACTGAATCGAAAATATATTATATTAGGAAAAATATCATTTACATTGTATAGGATTAAAAGCCCAATTTAATTATTGTCTGTAATAATAAAAAGGGACAGTTATATTCCATAATACAACAGTATTTGGAAAATATTACTATTTTTCCTTATTTCATGTATTACATGTATTAAAGTAAAGAAAACAGTAACGAAAAAAAAGACGTGTGACACTCGGGGACTGTCGGGGTAAAGCTATTGCATAGTCGCGGACTCGAACTCACTCGTGGAGGCGGCCAAAAAGCACGCTGTCTCACTTAGCATTGTGTCTAAAAGAGATAGAATCAGTTAGAGCAGTTAGTAGGTAGTCAACACGCATACATCTATCTATTCGCACGCAGACAGATCGAGCCGAAGGCCGGCATAGCGCGCTGTGCTAGGCTTTTTTTTTTCGTTACGAAATTTCTGAATTCGGTCTCCGCGCTCAAAGCCCGCGATAAAAGCTATGCAATAACGTAAAAAGTAACAGTGGTAGCTACGTTTTTAGACTTTCGCAGCTTCTTAAAAAACTATTATGAAGGAAGTGTCTAAACATGTAATGTACATGATCTACTCTAAGCTTCTTTTTCAACGGGAAATGTATTCTTTATATCACAGAATACAGTTATTCTATTGTAGATTTGAGAATATATGGAAGTATTCAAATAGTATTTTCTATGGGACCGAAAATAATGATTATAATAAATTATGATAAGCATGACTGTTACCAGAGTAACTGAGTGAATAGTACTGTGTATTCCATTGTCTGGTATGATGTGTGATTTCAAACTTTAATGTAGTATTGGCAAAATTGTACTATATAAGAAAATGACAGACTTTTTAATGTGTTTCATCTTGTTTCACTTTTATTTAGCTTTTTGAAAATGCAGCATTTTGAGTGCTAGTCGTGCGTATTTTTTAGAATTTATTTAATCATAGCGCCACCTCTAGTACTATTAGTATTTTTCACATGGAATAAGTGTCAGGTTTACTTCGTATGACAGTTGCTAGTTTATCATTAGGAAATCTTATTTTACAAGTAGTTTTAATTCATGTTATATTAGTACTTAATAATAACAAATTACCAAAAAAGAAAATTAAGAACAAAGTTATGTTTCATTTTATGAAATGTGTTGATTTTGTTAAGAACCATTAACACTTTTTAGAATGATTTATTTTGTTGAATAATGTATTAATTTTTATCCTTAGAAAGCAGACTAGAACCATTTCTAAAACAATATGATTCTCAATAGATGTTTCGTTAAATTGCAACTATTTAATATAGACATTCTCTTCTGATTATATTCTAAAAATGTAATATTTTGAATTTTGAATATGGTATAAAATAGACTATGTATGTTTGGAAAATATTGATTACAGATCACATTATAAGTAATAACTCATTTAAAGTTAAAAATATTGAGAGGTAATTATCACAAATTTTTTGATGTTATTTTTGTTACTGTATTTTTTTATATTTTTGCAGCCCATAAATTTGCCAAAATATTAAATGCCAATTTTTATGAAAAACAATATTGGTGTAATGTTAATAAGACTGTGTGTACACAAAAAATACTGGGTAAAATTACTTATTATGATTTGTGTTGTGTTCTGTTATGAGATTTAGGTCTATAATTTAGCAGTCGCTTTTGAATATTCATTCAAAACTGCAGTGGGGGTGCTCATTTCTAGTCGAAAACTTGTTTTCGCAGGCAAAGCAGCATTCATGACATGTCTTGTAATCCCCTTAATTAATTAAAAAAAAAATCATTGAGTAGCCAGCTTTTGAAATAATATGAACATCTTGCCCACTTTATGTTGAATAGTTCAGCAAGGGTTAGGATTTTAGTTAGCACACAATCTCACCCCCACTTCAAGCAGACCATGATAGTATAAACTCTTTGGGCAACTTATATCAGTCACAGTCACAAAAGAACTACAAAATAGTTACGTACCAAAATAAATATATGTATAGGGTGAATCTACATAATCACTCTGCCAATTTGGTGCTTTTAATATAATTATGTATTTTGAAGATATTCAAATAGTTTAAAAATCTGATACCACAAGAAATGTTCAAATTGATAAAATAAAAATTGACAGGTATGTCTCAGTAACCCCACTGGTACTTAAACCAATTTTGCCAGTAACAATACATTTTTTGCATTTGTAATATTGATACATAAGAATATAACTTCAGCATAATAAAATTTATTTCACTTTGGAATGTCATTAAAAACGGGATGCAATTGATGTTATCTTTTTTGTTGAATAATAAAATGTGATATACAAGTTATCACTGATTGGCTTTATTGGTATATTAATTTATGTTATTTATTGAAGATTTCATATACATTATTATTATTATTATTATTTACTACAGCTCTAGTAGATGATGAAAAACATGTTCCACATTAACATTTAAAATATTACACATGATTCAATGCTGAAGGCCCTAACACTATGTTACCTTAAATCTTCATAGTTTTATTTTACATTTATGTTTACACTTAAATATACTAAATACTTTAATGGAAAAATTGTTTATGTTCACAATTTACTTAGTTTATATATTTGGTTACTTTATTCGAGCATTGTATTTAATTTTTGTATATAAATGATGATACTAAATTGTAGTTATGATGTACCTTTCACAATTAAATGTATTTTTAATACACCTTTAAAATATGTTTTACTTATGAGTTCCAGGTAACTTGTACATTAAATCCTATGTGAAAATATGGTGAACAATATCTAGAAGACCTACTGGAGATGATTTTTCGAAATAATATACAGTTAAAGTAATACATGTACCCATCAAATAAGCTGTATCTTTTGATCTTTGGAATAAAAATATAGTTAACAATATCATTAAAATGTATGTTGCTACTCTCTGCATCACATTAGTTAGTAGCTGGTCCTCAATACACATACCACTCAACATCACAAGCTTAGAGTCACATGTTGAACAATTTCTGGGGCCTTTCCCAATGCAGGTCTGGCATGTCTTATCACAATCTTTACATTGGTAACCTCCATCATTGTTAATGCAAAATTGATGTGGACCACATACAGAACTGTCTTCGCATTCATCAATGTCTATACACACACCAGATTCCAGCAGCCAGCCTGACTTGCAAACATGGCAAGTATCTGGAAAATCTCCATTACACCCATTACATGATGGATGACAAGGCTTACACTTACCTAAATTACTAATATAAAAATTTTCAGCACATTCCTCACAAAGTTTTCCAGAATATCCCTGTTTACAAATACATGTGCCATTTCCTTTTCGTGTACCTTCTCCATTGCATTTTCCATTTTCACTACATACCCTTTGATCAAAATCCATTGGGCACACATCACATGATGGTCCATAGTGATTTTTTGGGCAACAATACAAAAGAGTGTCAATGCAAAGCCAGGTAAACAAGTCGAGTGATTTATAATTTTCATGAAACCACCACTTATCGAGCAACTGATCAGTTTCTTCTGTCATGGCATAGCATTCGTCTTGATGCTCTAAATCTAACTCTGTGCACAAACCTTCTTGAATCTCGACTAAGCGCATTTCGCTCCGCGCGTAAGATTTTAATTTCGCCTCCTGCCAAGCTGTGTCTCCTCCTTCGTGGTATCCGCGTGAGGTTTCTGCAAGCCAGTGCTTGACAGATTTAGTCAAAACTTTACAGCGCTGACATTCGTTAACTTTCTTAGCTTGCAAAGCATCGGCTCTGATAATTAAATTAATGTTATTAAAATTAAATACAGCACATAAAAATAGCAAAGTGATAGAAAAGTTTACAGCGCCCATTTTTTCAATACTTAACTCTCAATTTGTAATGTTAATCCATGTTCATAAGGTTATAGAACTAGTCAGTGTAAGGTGAAGATTAATCTTTTTCAATAATAAAATCAATTTTATTTATTACTCCAAGGAATGTATTCAAATTCAAATAAATTCACAATTTTATTCAGATCAGATTCATGCAGAACAGAATTTATTTGTTTGTCAGAATTATTTTTGATTAATTCGACATTTGACATTTTTTTCTATTCAGCTTTGATTTGACATTGACACACGTCAGAGTGAGTTTATGTCGGGTGCGTTCCACTAAGCGATCAAAACGCTTAAAATACGTCGCATTGATATGGAAGGAACCGTAGACTACTTAGAAGTGTGTACATAAGAAAAGAAAATTGCCAAAACCAATTACTTTTATTGAAGTTTGTAATTCGAGTTGAAAAAATGAAAACATTTTTTTGGTGAAAAACCCGTGGACTAGATGTCGTGAACCAATGGACGCGCGGACGGACCCCGTGTTACGAGCGCCGAGCGAGCGGTGCGGTGTGGAATGTGGATCACAGAGTAACTTTATATGTGTGGATGGATAGAATCACAGAATAATATAGAGATACTAACGATACCATGCTAGAAGAAAATCAATAGCAAAGAGTATATAACACAGACTTATAAAAAGTGTCTGTGGTATATAACCACTACGTTTAGTACGTTACATACATAGTTAGTCTATGGCATTGGCACGTCTATGGCCTATGGTGTGTGTGTGTGTGTGTGTAGCAGCCTAGCGGGTAGCTAATTAATTGATTAAATTAAAATGAAAACTATGAAAAGTAAATTTTGACAATTTTGTTACTTTTAACATGAATTAATTTGTAATTTCTGATCATCAGTGCCGTGATTATTCAGTTGTTCACTAAGTCTTTCTGTACTTCCTCTTTTTTATTTAATTTTCTTTGTTAGTAAATGAATTAATCCTAACCTCGTGTGGGAAGCAATGCATATGTATACTTTTTACTTTTAGTAATTGGACTAACTACGCAATGGCAGAAAGAATAAGGTTTGTACTTTAAACAATAAATCTGAGTGTTATTTCATTTGGTATTTCTGTCATGGTAAAAATCATGGCAAAAACTACATACGTGAGCCTCTCCTCATGTGGCTTTTTTAAAGATCTACATTTTACGAATACGCACCATATTCTTGACTTGTATTATAACTTTTTGTGTATTTCTATTAAATGTACCTTCAAAATAGTTGCAAAGTACACATACATATCTATAGAAGAATAGTTTTGAAATCTCACAGGATCCATTTTGATGTCCGATAAATTATACGCCAATTTTTGTAACATCTTTAATTTACCATAGCTAAGGTAAGAGGCACAATTTTAGGGTATTTATTTATTTCAAGTACACTGTGATCTTAAAGGTATAAACAGGCTCATTAAAACAAGGGAGGCCAACTTACCATAATATGTGTATTACTTGTTTCAGAATTAATACCAAACATGAAATGCAAGGCAATTATGAGCCATCTGACTCTGAAGATGATTATTCTGAGAAGGAAAAACAAATCTTGACTAAATTGAGAAAAAGGAAACATGATTCAGAGAGTGAAGAAGAGGTTTATGGTTTTTCAGACTCAAATGATGAATCTGATAAAGATGTTGATATGGCCGATAGTGACATTGAAGGACAGGAAAAATCAGATGAGGACCTCCCAGATCCTAAAGCATGGGGTAAAAAGAAAAGATCCTACTACTCTACTGATTATGTAGATGAGGATTATGGAGGTTTTCAGGGTGATGAGGAAGATGCTTTAATGGAAGAAGAAGAAGCTAAAAAGATTCAGAAGAGATTGATAGAGCAACTTGGAGAGGAGGATTTCTCATTGGAATTATTTAATGCAAAGATAACAGACGCAGAGCAGGAAACAGTAATCAAAAGTGATTTAAGTCAATTATCAAAGAGGCAAAAGCTACAGATATTGGAAAAAGAGAGTCCAGAGTTTTCTGGACTTGTAGAAGATTTTAAAACAAAGCTAACTGTAGCTAAGGATGATTTACAACCTGTTTTAGACCTTGTAAAAGGTGGAAAGTTACCTCAGTGTCCAGCTTCAAAATTCGTCAAAACAAACTATGAACTCATTTTAAATTACTGCACTAACATTAGTTTTTACTTGTTATTAAAATGTCAAAGAATAAATATTCAAAACCATCCAGTCATAAAAAGGTTATATCAATACAGACAAATGTTGAATAAAATGGAACCTATTTATCAAGAGGTTATAAAGCCTCAAATAGATAAAATTTTAAATGCTGTCAAAAATAACATTGAATTATGCAAAATAGAGGAAGATAGAACAAGAAGCAAACGAAAATCTGATAAACAATTGGATTCTGTTCAAAAGCCGAAGAAATTAAAACTTATTGATACACTGGAGAAAGATGATGGTGCTGACACAGGAGTGTCTGATGATGATGATGATGATGATGAATGTGATATAAATGATTTCTTTAAAGAAAACGACAGTAATGCACTTAAAGCAACAAATGAATCTGAGGAAAGTGGATTCTCTGATAATGAAGATGCTGAGGACAATGAAGCAAGACCTTCAACATCTGATGCAATTGTGGCTGATGATGTTGTTGATAAGCGTGAAATTACATATCAAATTGCAAAGAACAAAGGCCTCACTCCTCATAGGAAGAAGGAACAGAGGAACCCTAGAGTAAAGCATAAGCTTAAATACAGAAAGGCTAAAATTAGGAGGAAGGGAGCAATTCGTGAACCAAGAAATGAGGTTACTCGGTATGGAGGTGAACCATCAGGCATAAAGGCAAATGTCAAGAAGAGTATCAAAATAAAATAATAAGTTAACTTTGATAACATTGTATAATTATTATTGTAAACATTTATGAACAATACTTATTACAACATTAAAAAACATTCTCCAGGAATCTTCTTTTATTTAATGCTGCCACCTGTAACAATAAAAGGACTTAAAAATATTGAAATATTGAAAGTGCTGTGATACTTAGGTTCTGTTCTAGTATGTTTATTGGGTAGCGGAATTGTAACATCAGATTCTATAATTTACAAACTATTTGTGTTGGGTTGGGTTGGGTCTAAGAGCTCAAAAATTTTATCATGTAGCTTACTGGGAAGTGGTTACTTACAATTTCAAAACTTTGTCTTTCCCTCCTGATGCCACATATGCGCCGTCAGGAGACCAATCTACCGCAAACACTTCGTCAGCATGTCCTGGCAGATCCAGCTCCAATTTTTTCGATTTCATGTTCCAAACTACTCACATAATATAAATTAGATTTACGAAATACATCACCGAAAGTCAAAGTCAAAATAAGTGAAATGGGTAAAATAAAAATCACAAAAAATAACAATTATAACAAAATGTAGGATTTGGTGATAAATATAAACTTATTGGATAGTGGTTTTTATCAGTAACTACCTTTTAATGTGGAATCTGCACTTGAGCTAAATAAAAGCCTGGAATCAGCCGACCATGCGACCATGTACACAGCTTGAACATGGCCTCTGAGTGTTGTTATAAATTTGCCACTTGAAGAGTCCCATAATTTCACAGATTTATCAAATGATGCTGATGCAATGATCCTGATAAACAAAATTATGACATGTGTTAAATTGCAATGCTGTTATTTATTTTTACATAAAAATATTTTTCAAGCATATCTCAATACGTATCTGGAGAAAAATTCTCTTAATTAAGTGTAATGTATAAATTAGTCTGAAAATAAATATTATGTGTTACCTAGAGTCTGGTGAAAACTTTACGTCATTGATAAGCTGTTGGTGACCAGTCATGCGTGCTAGCGGTCTCTTTTCTTTTTCAGGCAGCCACAAGAATAATGTGAAATCGTCGGACCCTGATACTAAGCGCTCGGCGCCTTCAGGACAAGTCTGATTGTATCTATCTAGTGCCCGTTGATGTAACACCTTTTCTAAAATTATAGCATCACAAAGATATATATACTTTAAATCTATTCGAATATTATCATCATAGTTAAGTATTAAATAGGGTAGGAATATGATAAAACAATCAGGAAGTGTTCTTTGACCTAACCCTATTTTCATAAGAATATAAATAAATTATTCTATTTCATTTTATGTAGGTATACCTACTGTCATTTGTTGGATCTTGTTTGTCAAGAATAGGATGGAATGGGCCTGTTCTTAGAATATAATCTGTGCTGAGAGCTAATGTATTCACCCAATGTGCATGTCCCTCTAATGTTCTGCAAAGAATCCCATCTTCAGCTCTCCATACCTACGGATACATTTCAATTAATATAGGAAATTGAGCAGTGATGAACGGTGAGCGTTGATGTACATCGTAAGAGGGCCCTCTTAAACCTAAACCTGGGGTCGCAAGTCCCGGGGTCCTGCTCTGATTTCCCTTTCCAGCAACGCGATGGACCCGGCACCTGCACGGTGAATCCATGGAATGCTAAGAAGTATCGTCCTCTCATCATTACAGAGTGATAAATGTGTGTGTTCATTGTATTTTCTACTCTATAATGTAATGGCTTACTTACTTTGATTGTTCTGTCCTGTGATGAAGTGTAGATGAGACCAGTTCCACCCCATTTGACACAGGTCACAGCTTTTGAGTGCCCAGTTAGACTGAGTACTGTAAGGCAGGTCACAGTGTCCCATATCCTTACATCCCCATCCTTTGATGAGCTTGCAAGCTTACGACATTCGGGATTTCTGTAAAAAAAATATTTCATTAATAACTTTTAATTTGACTTATAGATGTTAATTACTTCTATATTCACTTTATTTATTGTTTAATTTAGTTTAACAGTTATATTTTAGTTTTAGGTATAGGTACAGGTAATTTAGCTCCGTAAAAATAATACCAACTTAAGATTGAGCATAATATATGAATTGAATTTTTATGGATAGTGACATCACATGCTTCAAATATTTTACACATACATACATATTGTCACGCCTTGTTCCCGAGACTATCTCCTTTCACTTGCTACGATCTTGGCATACTCCTTTCGCTTCCTCCACATTCATTATTCTTTTCATGCA
>DWBH01000944.1:0-10618 GCA_018230765.1 Ernsta delagoae
TAAAAAAACACGCAGACCACTGCGCAAGCGGGCATTTTTACTTTTAAATTTTACAAAATTTTATTAAATGTATTATTGTTATTATTATTACTTATTACATTGTCATCGGTCTTTGAGACGTATGCAAAGTTTCAAGTTAATCAGATGCTTAGAAACCGGTAAAAATCGTGCTCAAAGATTCCGTTACACACATACGTATATCCATTCTTACATACATACAACCCAAGCTAATAAAAGCGTGTTAAAAACAGGTTATTACAAGCTAATTTCATTTGTTTTTGTTTCGCGATGGGTTAATTAACATTTAACATTGATGTTAAAGGAGTTATTGATGCTAAACCTCGGCTAGGCTGTTATGTGAGATAATACGATATAATATAATCATAGGGAAGTATCGCATAGCTCCTATTTACCCAAATTAGTGGAACAAGCACTTAGAAACTACTCCGTCCGTTCCCGGGAACTGATGGGTATTAGTTAGTACGTTCCAAGCGAAGATTCAAGTATATTCAAGATTAGGTACATTCATTTACATACAAGTGCATAACTTGTGCTTTACTGTTCGCTGAATATAAAACGTTATGTTCTTTTAATGAGTACTTAGCCGTCTCTATACATAAAATCCTTCCCAATATACTGATTCAACTCAAATAAGAAATTTCTTTTGGATAATGCAAAATATTGATCGCATTTGAGTAACCTATACCTAAAAGATTTTTTTTTCTACGATTTGGTATCCATTTTGATTCTGTCATAATTATAAATATTATCTGGGTAGCTTTGCATTAGGCCCTATATTAAATAGTAGGTAATATTAACTTCATCAATATTTTCATAGTTACCCAATTTTGAAGATTATCTTAACAATATTTAAAATACATGTTCCGAAAACCATTTTATGAACTTCGGCCTACTAATAAATAAATCATCTCAATTTGCATGTTGTATTATTGGCTTGAATTTAAATCTCCAGTCGCTTCGTGTTTCATTGTCGTCGTTCCGACTCGTCAATATGCAAGAGTTTGTTTTAATTAAATCTATTCTGTCACGCTGTATTTGTTTGACGATGTTTAAACTTTGGAAGAATATATATTTGTAAGTATAAAAACACAGATACTATCGTATAATTGGGGTTCAGTAGCTCGACGGTCTAGTACCATGGTCCACACTTCCTACCTACAGTACCGATGACGAACCAAAGAGCTACTCACCAATATTCAGCAGAGTTGGGCCTGGGCAGGTGGGCAGGTTACACTCACTCACTCACGGTTAAGGGGGTAGGGATCCCCAGAGATGAAAATCACAACTTTAATATACGTTTAACAGGGGCAACCAAAACGGTACTTAGATGTGCCATGTTGACTGACAGGCTGTCGTAGGTACTTCTACCGTGGTCGATGTTCTTCACTACACGCGATCAAGTCCTTGTAAGTGTAACGCACTCGAAACTCACAGGACTACTTGCACTATACCCGAATCAAACTTGGATGGCTCAAAAGGAATCCGAATTAATGAAAAAAGAACACCGAATTGAGCTAGTAATTACCGTTAGCTCGCACACAACTGACTACCGTAATGACAGCGATCGCGCGGCTCCACCAGGAAAATTAATAATTACCCTCAATATTTTTTATGTCTACCCACTTAATTGTTAATATGAGAGAGAACTCCGATAAGAGGTATAGGTACTATTATGTGTTCTGCGAGACAGCATGATAAGATTGTAATTATTGTAATACCTACTGGCATATTGTAATATATAAGTATTAATATCTATTGTAGCATATCGTAATATATTGTAATACATATAATAGCAATACATAGATTTTAATTACAGTACATAGCTTAACAACTGTACCAAACACAGCTCGTAGGTATTGATAATTATTTCAAACAACTAACAATAATTATAATAGCCGCAACCCTTTTTTCAAACCCGTACTGCTGGGCTTGGGTCTTTCTCCATAACTGGGGAAATCTTAGAGCATACTCCACCACGACGGTCCAATGCGAGTTGGTCGAGACGAGTTATTGGCCAACCCGTGTCGAATGTTCTCAAACCGCTAATAGGGCCTCCGACTAAGTTTTACGACTGCTATCTTTTAATAACAGCTGGGACCGACGGCTAACGTCTATTCGAAGCACGGATGTGACCCACCCAGGTGCCGGCCGCGCCCGACGTTGCTTAAGAGATCGCTAGCGATCGTCACTGTCATCAAGGCAGTGACTTTAATACTTACATTGTCACTTTTACCACTGAGGGAAGGGTGGAGTACCTACTAGCCGAACTGCACTTAGCTTTGTGTGTTTATTGTGTTATTTTGTGCTGCCAATATCGCTAAGAACTAGGACTTCGCAGTTTTGTTTGTTGCTGTAAAACGCTCACATTAAATTTCGTGCCAAATTCTTTTAGCACACACTAACTGAATTTGTAGCGTTTTGTCGCACTTTATTTTTCTGTTATAATCATTATGAGTTTGGCGTTCGTAGCAACAAAACTCTTAAACTATCTCAATAATTTGTTATTTATAAGTATTATTTTTATAATGAGTTTTAAAGTAAAGAAAAAAGAAATACTAATGCACTTAGGCTGATTCAAAGGCATCTCAAGTTTTAAGTTTGTCTATTAGGACAAAATTGTACGAGTAATAAAATTATGATTATTAATACTCTAGGTAATTGTTCTAAAACTTAACAACATTAACTACCTAAGGTGCCACAATCTCGCTTTCCACCCCAATGTACCTAACTGATGTTTGTTAACTTTTAACCGCGTAAAAATGATAAAGAAACCGTAATCTATTGCGCACCGCTACGCAATTTTATTACCTACCTAATATTAAAGGTGAAGAAAACATTCAACACTACTTACAGTCCTAGATAACAATAACAATTATTCAAAATTCAAACTCTTCTAAATGTGTAATTCGCGATACCTATTGGAAAAATATTATGTTTCCATACACGATACCTACATGAATGAAAGCTGCAATGTTTGCTGCTATGCTTTTTGCTATCAATATAGCGCAGGGGTTTGTAATTTTTTTCAATATTTAGCATTCTCAGATTTCTTATTCACCGTCGTCCGCTGAATTGTTTGGCTCATTCCTTGCAGATTTTTTAAAGTAAAAAGAGTTATGATATCTTAATCTTTATGATTTTATACTTAGTTGATGCAATAATGTATTTATTTATTGCTCTTAATCTAATAATAGCAAGTACCTAAGTATGATCTGCGTACCTAATCATCATTAGTCATACAACCGTCCAGTATTTATCATAATTCATAAACATGACAGTACCTACAAAACCATTCACTTAAGAGGCTATTAGGTACGTAAATTGTGCGCAATTTGCACTATCCTTGCGACATTAGCGTTCGATGTGAAGCGGATATGAAGGCGGCTCGTAATCTCGTAAATCTATTGTAATAGACGACAAAATGTCTGTGTACTTCTTACATACCTACTGAGTAGTTGAGTACGTCTACTACTGAACAGTTTCGTTAAAAGGTTGAAACTACACACACACACATAGCACATGTAGGTACTTACTCGTAGTAATATGTAATAATGAAACTTATATGTAACTTGTAACGTATATTAAAGTCTGAAGGGATTCCTTTACATTCACGTGTAACCAATTTTTATAAAAATATTATATTTTGTTCGAAGTCAAATTCATGCATGCCTTTTCTTAAATGTACATAATAATATACAGCCTACGTTGAAGGCTCTAATGCAGCGCAATTAAGGTTAGTGGAAAAGCGAGTGATTTGCGTAGCGGGGACGCGCGCCTCACGCATCTATGAGTAAGTATTAATGTAATTCTCGTCAAGTTGCCGCCCCATCCGGCAGGTGGCGCTGATGATTCCAACCACTTAAGATAGATCACCTGTGAATGAGAACCATTACAGCCTTGTACGTGCCAGTAACGTATCATTATGTATAAAAGCTGCTCCAATGCGGGTTGGTGGAGACGGGGTAGTGAGTGGCTGACCATACAAACAAGACAAACAGGCAAACTTAAAGTTAGATATTATTATGTTACGTATAACTATAATAACATTAACAATAATGATACAATAAAAACTCAAAGTTTTATCAAAATTTTATTATTTTCTGATTAAAACGTTTTAATTGTTAAAATAAACATTTATCTTAATCTGGATGGATTCTGCATTTTCAGTTACTAGATAGAAATTTATCTATTGCAGAGTTTCGGCCCTCAGTACACTACCTACACGTTTATTAAAAGAAAAGAGAGTGATATTTGCGGGTGGGTCCGTAGTTCGCGTGTGTATTTACATGAAAGGTTACAACGGGGACAGCTAGTGGATTTATCCGTGTTTTGCGAGAGGACTCCACGCGCCACATCTCGTCGTGTACGTCGGGACAACAAAAGGGTATCCGCATCCGTGGCCCATTTTTATTATAAGACAGACAGGTTAAACGCAAAAAGTTTAAAGTAAAAATTGTAACGCAGTTTAAAGTGAACGCCTATTAATTATCATCATATCATCATAATCATTTTTTATTTCAGGCAATATAAACAGAAATTGAGTACAGAGGCTCATATTATAAATACCTTACGGACTAACATACATAAAATTATATGTACTTAAAAACTAATAGGTAAGTCACGGTTTTCCAGCGACGTGAGGCGCGATTGCGGTGACATCCGGAGGTCGTCGTCGTCCACGATATTTACGGAATATGACGATAAGGTTGCAAAAATCATTAAACCATTCGATTCTATCGTTACAATCAAAGCGCCTTAAAACATATTCCCAAATCCCCAGCCAGCTCCCCAGAATGATTTCGCTGTAAGATTATTAAGATAATGAAAGCTCCGAAACAATAGACATTTTCTCCAAGGAGCCTTCATTTTCTCACCGCTCTCTACAAAACAACATCTGCAATTGATTTATTAATTATTTCCCTAGTCTATTTAGAAATGGGCGAACAATGCGGATGACGTCATATTTCTCGCCACAATGGTATGAGCGCCATTAGTCAGGGCTCGCCGGGCGGAGTGACTAGTCTAGGCCTCTTTGTTCTAAATTGCCCGCTCTTAATCCGATCGCTAAATTATTGCTCGGGATTTGGATTATTATAAATCATTTGTAACGTAGATAAATATTTGAGAATAATTTAGAGGAATTCGCTTCTAAGTATCAAATTGTTTAAAAATTTATACTTCGAAATTCCCTTTCATTACAGAAGCTGTTTTAAATGAATTAGTAACGTACCTACCTACTGCCTACTGCCAACGGATTCAAGATTTGGATTAGTATATAACACGCTTTTTAACACATAGTTTGACAGATTCATTCCATTCTTATAGCAGTAACAAATAAGGTAACTTCTTTGAAATTTTGTCGATAAGAAAATTAAACATCGGTATTAGGTAACGTACCTATGCATAATAGGTCCAAATTGATACGTCGTACGTTTGAAAACAAGAGCATAAATTAATCCCGCACGTATAATTAGGGGCTCAAATATAAGAGCCATACAACGTCACCGAGCAAGCATCCTTTACGACGCCATTTATAACAAACCAAGTATCATACCTCGTCGTCGACCAAAAATAAATTAAACAAAACACGACCAAAACCCACAAACAAAATACATTGCTGAGTTACTTAAGCCAACGCGAGGTTTCTGTGAACTAAAGCGGCAATGAATCTATTAACTTGAGATAAAATAACAACAGCTTACCACTGAAGAGTGTCCCCAGTACTTACACCCTCAAGAAGAAGTAGCTCCATAAACTTTGGGGCTTTTCTGTTATTGTTTTATGTTACCTACATCACCGGGGCGTTATACCGCTCTCAATGAAAGTGCGGTTCTTGTGTCGCAATGTATGCGGTGTGTTGGGTAAGGGCGAGTGGTATTACGTTTTTGTTAGACACTTGTGTAGACGGGACTACTCATTCGCTTTGTCTCGACTGTTCGTAGCGAGGGCCTCTATGTTTTAGAAATGCGTCCTTATTTTCTGTCATAACGTCTTGATAATTAGACTTACGTTTATGCTGAAATTAATCTACAGAAACGGTAAAAGAAAGGCTCTTTGTCACAACATTGATCAATGTGTGTTATGTATTATGAACTACAAGTTTTCCCGGCTTAAACACAACTAGCGGTAAGAAGTCACTGCATCCGAATGATGAGGGGATGTTGGTTCCAGCGATCAAGATTACAATATTTACATCGTTAGATGAGATTAGTTAACCTCCAAGTCCACCCCCAAGTTATTGCAAAAAATGAGGAAAATAAAATTATGCTGAGCAAATGATAATTAGGGTAATTAATGTTACTAATTACTTATACTCGTAAATATTTATTATTGTATTTTTTATTTCACTTTTAATATTCTTAAGGTACTATTATACTTTAAACTTACTTTAGTATCTTCATAGGATATAATATTTAATTTATAATTTATGATTAAATAGGTGCCTTACAAACGGATATTAATAAAATTGTATTAAGTAGTACCAGTTGGCTGCGTAGCTCACCAATTAGCAGGATATCTGTTCATCCGTCGTGCAATTAGCAACAACTGCTCAGTTAAAATGTTTACGCTACTTAATTAATAATACGATTATAATAATTAGTATATATTTTATTTTTCTTCAGCCTTTAAACGGTAATTTTTTATCTTTATTCATTTATTTATACCGGTGATCGCGGAAACAGCTATATAATTATTTTGCGGAAATTTGGTCTGTGGGGTTTTTGGGGATAAAAATATATAATAAGTATTAACTAGATTAATCTTGTGTCTGATGATAGTCTTAGAAGTTCTGCAAAAATGTCACAATATCATCGAGTCTGGTGATTCGTATTGACTTTTAAAAATAAGCCCTATCGCCCAAATACTATCATTATTGCTATGAGTATTTTCTTAAGATAAACTTTTTTCATTTAAAAAACTCCATCAAACTAAATGTTTATATAGCTAGGCCACTAAACTTTAACCTTAGCGATTTACTCGTTTTGAATTTAAATATTTTCAAGGAATTCACACAATTTTTATTAATTAATTTTTTAAACTAAACGCCAGTATTTTTCCGATCCAATCTTTTTCCAGTTACATAAAAAATTCATTTACTGCTCCCTAATTGCGAAAAGTTGTCTAAATCATCGAAGAAAAAAGAGATTTTTCCACTCGATAACTTGTATTCGAGGTTTGGTAAAGTTGAATTGAAATTCGTCGAAAAGGTGATTTAAATTTGTTCGGATTGATGTTTTTGTGAAAACCCTTCTTGCCTTTAGATTGTAAAAAGTAAAACTTCGATATAGTTCCCAGATCTTTTTAAACTACGTTTCATATTTCTTGTATATTCAATGTATTTAGATTAAAAAAGTTAATGTTGGTAGATAAAAAGTCTTATCAATTTTATAGTTTTTGTAGACACTCAGACTTGATAGCCAATAAAACATGTCTTCCCCATTTACTCTAATAAAATGTACTGCTATCAAGATATTGCAAGTAGCCACAAATAAATAAATAAAAAAAATGTTTTTTTGATCACGACCAAATACTTTAACATTAAACCTTTTTGTCCTCGCATTACCCTCCTACAGACAGAGAATACACGTTTGATAACTCTTATTGGAGACAATGGGAATCTCCCAAACTCCACTTCGCCAGCTAAGAGGCCCTCCACGGCGTTCATGAGGCCAATCGGGCTCTTCATCACGTTCTCCTCCTGTCACCACTCTGTAAGTGCGTGGCCACTTGGCGCTGCGTCGCGGCAACATTGCTTAACACGTTCAATTCTGATAATTGAAAGCTATTTGCGTTGCTTTGATGTTCACCTGTTTTGAGAGGTTTACAAATTGTCAATGTAGAAGAGTGCTCTTTTGCTTGCCTTTTGTTTTTGTCAAATGAGCGAAAATTTGCGCATTTTTTTGATAAAATTGTACTGTTACTAAAATTTGTGGATTTCACTCTCTTACCAAGGTTTTTTCCGCTGGAAATTTAGCTAATTAGACACAGTAACTTACCTACCTACCTACCTTCTGTCTTTCCCTGCCTACCTACCTTACCTACTTTCTGTCTGTCTTAAATCATTTTACTTTTTTCAACGTAATTAACAATATCTAGGTAAGTACTTCTCTTATCTTAATTGTAAATGTAAATTGTCGTCACATCAGCTCATCCGCTGCTAATCGCATATTTTTTCTATATTCACCCATTAATAAATATAAGAAGGCCTCTTACGCGGATGGTAAATTGGCCAGCGCGGGCATCGTCACGCGCGCTCCCGCTCCACGCCGCTCGTCACGTACAGTCGCCACAAAAAGCGGTTTGTCTCTCTTGATTGCTTCCCGTCCTCCGTTTGTATGAATTGCCGATAAAAGATAATCTGAGACAGTCGCACAGAAAACTCCGAGATAGCTATTCATGGAAATATTCTTTATGATATTCCCTTTTCGAAATGTCCTAGCAAAGAGAAATGTGTAGGCATTATCCTCGTTATTTTTACCTGATTATACTTGTTTCTCCAGTTCTGGGACTTCACAATACAATAACGATATGACTTTCATGAAAAGGGGTTTCATTTCTCTGTAACTATTTACGGAATAAAGAAACATTCTAAATTATAATTGTATTACCAGTCACCACTAAGTATTGTTGGAGAAAAACATACTTAATGATATACTCCAGATTGAGTTTTAAGGAGTGGCTTAATATTCCTAAACATTAAGATTGACAAGAAAATTTTAAAATACCCTTAAAGTACCTTAAATTATGTAGTTTCAGTTTCGTTTTCGTTTCAGCAAGTATCTAATGTTTTATAAGTTTAGACAAATAAAATTTACACATTCCAAAAGGAACCATGATTCCTTTTATTTAAGTTGGTGTTTTTATTGAGTCAAGCTTATTAAGACAACAAAATAACAGCAAAATCTGTTCTGACGGATTATTTACGGATTGCGCCTTAAACATTTGTACCTATTAAACAGATCGCACGATACCGCCCTTTCGGGGCCATGATTAATAGCCTCCGCCAAGGTCGGCTGGAATGAACTTGGGCACTTCACTCCATAAGTCATAACATCTGTCAATGTTCAAGCCATTATAGCTGTAATTGCGTGCGCGTAAGGGCGGAAGTGGATTGCTAATTTGGGTCTCTAATTACTTTTTGGGTTTGACGGAGTTTGCTCGACCTATTACGGCATATTATTGGAAATTCGTTCCGAAAATCACCGCTTTTCTGAGGTACGCTAATAGAATTTCTTTGTAAGTTTTTTGTTAAGCCATCGCATGTACATATGGGGAACAATATAGTTGCTTTGTCTGAGAACTACTTTGAGTTTTTATATAGTAACCTGTTAATTAAATCTAGACATTAAAACTGCTCTTAAAAAGTAGAGTTTTCCCTGTCCATGGATCGTGTTACGACGATATTATAAAATCATGTTTAATACAATATAGCCTGTCCCATTTAACATGAAACAATCACTCATATTAAAATCTGAGACTATTGTGTCATTCCTCTAGATTTGCCCTGACGTGGAATATGTGAGTCAACTTCCCGTGTCTCGCTCCGTTTCCATATTTCATTAGTCGCCTGTCGCATCGAGTCGCGTCGCGTCCCATCCCGTTCCATCCCATCCCATCCCGTCCTATCACGTGTCATCCTATCGTGTTCCGTCACAATTCCACAACTATAACTGACAACACTATTCTAGCTAAGGAAATTAAATTATTGGAACACCTATGAGTTGAGTAATAGATTTTTGTATTTAAGTTTATGTACGCACAAAATCGCTTCACAACACAAAAGAACTGGAAGTTTCAAATAATTTCCTAGGTATCTTCAATCCAATCCGTGCTATCAAGCTGACTGGCACTTCATGTTTCACATTCGTCAATCAAACTTCACGTCCGCTTTTCATTTGTCTCCTTCTACTACGGATAATCGAGATGATTTTAAAAGAAAATATGCCATAAAGTGGTCCAATATTTTGTCGCTGGAGACCTAATGCGCTCAATTTCTATTGGCTGTTTGTAACAAGCCAAATATTTTTAATAATGATGGGTTTAGAAATACATCTTCTTATCAAGCAGTTATTTGATTTCGTCAATGTCATATAAATCGACACTCGACAAGCGTCTAAAGACTAAGGGAGTAAGGGCACTTCCGGGGATATGATGTCTCTCTCTATCCCGTACCTTCCATTAACTGGCGTTACGTCGTGTTGCTCGCGATGTTCGCCGACGCGACACGACTGGAAAATCTCTTACAATTAAAACGGCAATCGCAAACTGGCAATATTTCAAACCGTGAAAGCGTTTTGTCATCTCCGGGATTTGGAATGAAATTCGTCATGTCCGGGATCTCCGTGTTTTTGCAACCTTTTCATTCTCATTGTAATTGTTTGTATGAAAATTGGCGAGAATATTTCTTTATTATAAATTAGTTAAAACATTAATGTAAAAATGTTACAAAAAATTTAGATATGATTCTTCTACTCATACTTATAATATAAGTAATTATGGTAAGGACGAATATTGATATAGCATTTTTAACACGCTTTTATTAGCTTGGGTTGTATGTAACTATGTAACGGAATCTTTGAGCACGATTTTCACCGGT
>DWBH01000945.1:0-10615 GCA_018230765.1 Ernsta delagoae
TCATATAAAGAATACTAAACGCGCGAGGTGAGGCGGTGCGGAGTGGATGCCGGGGCGCTATAGTGAGCTATGACCTTTAGGTACCTTATGTTGTGGTTATTATACGCACCATTGATTCATTTATTCAACTAAACGCGTCATTTATCTAAATAACTGTAAATTTTCTAACCCGAATCATAAGCTGACACAAAGAAAGTTATTACTCTATGTGGGCGAATAGATAAAAAAACATTAATTCGTTTTAAAAATAATGCAGGTCGGTGTGTAGGTACCGTTTTAAAGCAGCGAAATGTGCTTTCATTGACTCTATGGAGTTATTTATCTACCAAAGCCAATGAAAAGAGAGATTTTTAGATGTATAATATTTGTTTTCATAATTAAAATATTTTATAGTTTTTATACTTTATGTAGGTACATTTAAAAAAAAGAGCGGCGCATTTGCGAAAATCTACGCTACGCCACTGCCTCGCTTATTCTTACTGCATTACCGAACAGTATCCATAAGGATTTTTGAACTACCCTTAAGAAAACTTCACTTTGGGCACCACTGCCAATGGCGTCGTGCCCGCGGTGCCATTGTGTCCATTGCAAGCTCTAATTCTTGCACTTTCGTTTTTTTTTCTGCGACATCCATTATTATTGTATTGGGAACGAGGTTATGCAACCGCCTGCCTTTGAAGTTTTGATATAATTTTTACTGCTTTATACAAAGACAAGAACTTTTTTGCGGTTTCAATACTCCCAAAACGTTAACCTTAGTCCTTATTTTAATAGTATTTAGACACAGTTTAGCTTACCGACCTATTTTGGGATGGTAAATAATAATATTGTAGAACATTTGATCGTGACTGCAGAAGCAACCAGTGCTGGGTTACGCAAAGCCAGCTTGTAATTATCTACGTTGAAAGTGCGAAATTAGTTTACTCGCTAAAGTTTATAATCAGAATTACCTACTTACCCCAATAGTGTCGACTATTATCAGCTCTTAATTCTATTAAGTTTATTTATACAAATTATATAACGATTGGGAGTGTACCTATACCTATATATGCATTAAAAACATTTGAAACGCACTGAAAAAAATTAAATGTCATAAAAATACCGAAACCTATATTTTATGTGATACTTTTATACATGTTAACGAATATGTTAAACGATAAAAATTGTCATTAAATGAGAAAAAAGTAAAAGAATCTCATCCATGTGTACCTAATTAATTTAATTAAGTATCTAATCAATTAGGTACCTTATTTGTATCAGAAAAATTCCAGTATTTTATAAATACTAAGAAACCGTTACCTTTAATAGAATAACTGAACCAGTTTACATAATGGATTTTCTGTGTTATCTTTTTAAAGTAATTTGTATCAGAAAAATAAATCTAAACCAGTGAGGGAGGAATTTGGCAGATGAAAAATTGATAAACATTAGCATTGCACCATGGATGAAAGACACAATCTTAGAGAGTGCCTTACAGTTATTAACTTGTGTGTCTCTGTTGCCACCTACAACTTACCAACACCGTGGGTCCACAAGTAGGTACCTCAATCATTTTTGGGACCTTATATCAAATGGAATTGATTGGAGTTTAGAATAGATATCGACAGGCAGAATTTCTTTTTTGTCAACGAATTGGCCAACAACAGCTACATATGTATATATGTAGGTACCTAAATTAAGTAGGTATTTATAAACTTTTATCTTCATGTGTCTAAACCACTTTGTTTTACCCGTGTCTTTGTAGTGTCAATTGGTAATAAATATTGTTATTTACACGAGGAAGCGTGGAATCTTCGATATTATAAATTTATTTGCATACCGACGTACCGCATCTTGTTTATAAGCTGAGTGGAAAATGCATTTCCTGCAAATTTGGACCTTATCATGTTAGTATAAGGTCGTGATAACCGCAGCATGATTTTGATTGCCGTTGCACCACTGGCTCACTACCGCAGTTGATTTGATGATCTATGCACCTGGACGTGTGAGATGATTATTTTCACCGACATAGATTGATTGATATTGAAAAGTTTTTCAAAGACCCTTTTTAAAAATCTTCAAATAAGATCTCAAATACCTAGGTTATTCACTGAATAGCACAAAATTAAAATACGCACAGTTTATAAATTTACTTATCTGCCTTTATGTCCCACAGCTGAGATCGGGTCTCTCCCCACAACCAGGGAAGGCCTAGAGCATACTCCACCACGCTGCTTCAATGCGGGTTGGTGAACCTGTGCCTTACTTTAACGATGTATACTTAAAACTTTAATTTGCGTAAATTCTCAGTTTTTAACTTTTCTCGAAACCATAATCTAACTAGGGCACGGGCATGGTTAGTCATAGGTAGACGTAAGTAAATATTTTTTTTATTTAAACTAGTGATATGTAAGTATATTGTAGATATGTCTAATCTATACGTATGTTTACTCTATGTCTCCATGGAGTTTTGTTATGGATTTTCCCATGCTCAGTCGTGGTCAGGAAATGGAGATTAATGGCGAATGGCTAGTGCCCCTTACGGGAAGGTAGGTACCTAGGTAGATATATATTTTGCTTTCTTAGTTTTAATTTCGCAAACATTGCCATTACCATT
The DNA here is from genome assembly GCA_018230765.1 of Ernsta delagoae. NCBI lineage: Eukaryota > Metazoa > Arthropoda > Insecta > Lepidoptera > Hesperiidae > Ernsta > Ernsta delagoae. The sequence continues at coordinate 2,597 of DWBH01000945.1, forward strand.
AGTTATAACTGCGTTGCACACACCATTTATGTTAGTTTTATTGACACTTTATAACTGTTTCGAAGCCAGTAGCAGTAGGTAAGTAGGTACCTACCTATAGTCAGTTGTTAGTAATTTTATATTCACAGTTAGATATAGATCCAAACTCAACCTTAAGTTCAGCTTATTAAGCGGGCATCAAAACTTAACAGCTAAAACATATTAACATAATTATAAATCGCCTAATATTATGTACTTTCGTATGTTAATCACAAGATCGGCATACATGGCCCGACTATTCGGCTACAGTCCACATAATAGCTTGCGCAACAAAATGCTTCTATGATTGGCGCCAATTAAACATTAGTTGCTAGTTTAATACAAGATTGTTACAGCACGCTATTCGCTCCATTTGTTGCAAATGCTGCTGTTGTAAGCGGTTCAGTTCAGTGAAGTGGTTTGTGCTCCATACGTTGACAGGTTTTGCTAGTGCGAACAGCCTTTTTTGTTTTGCCAGGTTTGTTTGGGGGGTACGTGGTAATGTAACGTTAAAAAGATGACTTCCTAAAGTCCATTAAGTGTCTAGGCTCTACGCCATCATCATAAACAAAGAGGTATCAGTCACACTAGATGTTATCAGGATTTCTCTCATACTCGATTGTCGTCCTCTAACTCGCCAAGTGCTGGTTGGTAGAAGTCTTTGCCCTCAAATTATATTACTGTCTGCTTAAACTGATAGCTCCACACCAAGGATTCCGAGCGCCGTTGGTGCCAGATATACAAAGATTATGTATTATCGCCTCTACCAAAACAATGTTAAAAATTGTTGTATAGGTAAATAGCTAAGCCTACATAACTCCGCTTCGCAAGTTGTGGCGCAATAAAAAGGTAAATATTACCTATGACCCTAGAAGAATGGAGAATTATATACCTACATAGAATGTAGGTGAGTGCTACAATATTGTTTATATTTTACTCAACAACTCCAACAATCAAAACATCGCCGATCTTCCTGATCAAACAATCAATGCAATAGCATCATCTGATAATTCTCGCAAATTACCAGCTAAGCTTTGCAATAGGTACTTTCTCTATCCACAGCGGACAAAGCTTGTTCGTGGCCAACCACTTCCTGCTCTAACTAGAGTCACGACACTGGTTCAACCGTAGAGAAATGTCCCCATTGACTTCAACGAGACACGTTTCGGTAACTGGTAGGTACAGGAGGGGAATGGAGACCTATTAAGTTAACAAACCAGACATGGCAAAGTTCTGTGTTACGGTTGGGAGAGTGTAGAACATCCCTAATCCATAATGCACGTAAGTACGTATAAGATTTCAGTTTAAATGTGGTAATTCTACCTTCCAATTTCAAACTGACTAATTTAATAAGATACTAATAATAATCGTTTTATTCAAGAAGTATGTAGGTAGCTACTATATTTTCAGATCGATATAAAATTATTAGATCAGACTGCAGCGGAATGATTTCAGATTGGAGAAAAATCACAGAATATCCCATGGACGAATTGATTGCGATAACGCCTACATAATAATGTGCAAAGTTCAAACATTCGTTAAAGAAGCAAGTTTATATTCTACCAACTCACGTAGTTAGCGCCTCGTTACTACAATGTCGTGAAATATCGCAATCGCATCCTGATATGTTTCTGTGAAGACGCTAACGGATCTCATGAGATTCCAATATGAGTATGTCAAGCGATCTTAATGACCACAGGGCTATTTACATAACTTGACCTTTTTAAGGTGTAGCATACGAGAATGCAAGTAGGTAGCTCAATTTTGTACTTATCATAACTTAAAATACCCACTCATTGATAGATTTACACCGTCGACCCAGCGACAATAACGTTTATACCATCATCATAGGTAAATTTTGAATGAACCACTGAATGTGATATTACGCTTATTGAGTTTTTTATGCTTAAATCAACTCAACTGATTATATTCAAATTTAGTGGATTATATTTAACTAGGCTCATAACTAGTATTCAGATCATAAGTTATACATTAACAGAAAAGGCCATTTATTTTTTATATGCATGCAACGTTGAGGAAATCCACTGGTTATAATAATTAAAACCATAATATTATTGTAAATAAAATAATTTTATAGTATTCAGACACTGCCAAAATACCTGTCTAAGTAACAAGATTTATTTGAATTTGAATTGGGATGTTCGCTGACTTGAAAAACCTTCATTAATTCACTCTCACTAGTAAAGATGATTGTGTTGATAGACTACTGATTTTCTTATTATTATTAAAACAATTATAAATAAAATGCTTATAGGTGTTTTGTATAAACAAAAATTATCAAGAAGAAAAATAAATCTTTAATCTTCAAGCATTGATTTAATTATTATAAAATAGCATCTTAGTTAGACCCTCAGGAGGTTATCTGTAATTCCTGGAGTATTTATATTGAGTCAGATTTGATACAGTAAGATTTAATAGTCATTGTACAATATTCGTACTAAACAAATGATAATAGTAAAATTGTAATAATATTACTAAAAATTGAGATAACAATAACATAATGTATTATGTTGTAAGTTTATCATGTCATATTTTAAATCTTTCAATGAATTTGGTGATATGAATGGATCAATACTAAAATTAGATTTCAGTGCACCTTAAAAATAAAAATAATTTTAATCTAGATCTCCTACTGTATTTGAAGCACTTGTGTCAGGTTCTATAGCTGACACAGTACCAGGCACATTATCTAGCTCCATACCGGGCAATTTTTCAGGCTCCATATCTGGTACAATACTTGACATTGCACCAGGTACTGTACCAGGCATTGTACCGGAGACAGTACCAGGCACTGTACCAGGCACAGTACCAGGTGACTGTCATCTTTGCAAGCTGGCAACCTGCTCACTGATCTCTGTGAGCATCTGTGCAGATTTCTGAATATTCTCATACTGGTAACCAATGTGTACAGCGATGAGCTGCATCTTTTTAAGATGTTCCTCGCTGCTTTCCATAAGGTTTTCGGTTGCTGCCATATCTCGCGCCGCTTTCATAAGGAGCTGGAAGTAGAAAAGAAAAAAATTAACTTTTTTGGATACTCAGTATTTCTCACCTTCTCTCTATACTATAATATACTATAATAATTATAATTTATAGTTTCATGACAAAGTGTGAGTATAAGGCCAACATAAGAAACCTGTAAATTAATGTAACTTTGCAGGTGTGTAAAAAGGATAGGAATACCTACATAATCTGTAATAAATACTTTCAATGCTCAGACTCAAATGTGGTCCAAGAAAAAAGAAGCGGTTTAGCCCCACACTAGGATTCCCTATGGGTGCCATGAACCCAGACTGAGAACCACACACCTAGACCAAGAACAGGTATTTTAATTCATCATTCAAACCTCTGCCTCAGTGCAAATCGAATCCAGGACTCTTCAAATAACGCTGTGTCTTTGTAACCACTACACATGTCAATAGTATTAATGAAATGTATTACATCAGTTACCTCATTAGATTTAGATCCTCGTTGAATCTGGCGGGTGAGCGAGGCTATGTTGTTCATGTTCACTTGGACGCGCTCCGCCAAACGCTGCTTGGACTCGGCGAACAAGGAACGAGCACTGCTCGAAGACGCCGACGTCATCGTCTTTATGTTGAATTGGTGATTTTTCGTACAAGGTAGGTTTCATGTAAAATAGGCAAATAAATACTTAATACTGTGATTTAACGAACGATTCATAAATTCATTGACAATATTGACAACAGATAAATTGACATGACAAAAAAAAATCATGAAATCATGACACACATCAACTTTGACAATTGTGACAGTGACAGTGACATTGCATAGATAATAAAGTATCTAGAGACAGATGTATATAGAATATAGAATTTCAATCCGCTGTAAAGTCGAGGAAATAATTTTATTTTCAAACCTGTTTGCAAATTATAGGACTTAAATTATATTTTTATGATGATTTATAGTCTACATTGTATTCATTTTGTGTTTAATGTACGTTCATTTATTCAACCAAAGAGCTTATGGTCAATGTCAAATGGTTATTTTTTGTCTGTGATCAGTGATTTTTTTCAGTGTTCCCAACGTAGAAATTTTCCCCCAAGAGTGGTATATTAATAGTATAAGAGTTATAGTATTGGGGCATAATATTTATAGAGATTATATGTTGACTGATTTTTCATCTTTTGAAACGGAGAAACCCTCGGTAGTATATTTTAATGACGTTAGTTTTAAATTTTCATTTAAAATGGTCTTGGATAGTTAAACAGCTTACATAACTTGAAATTACTTCACTTGTACGAATATTTTATCTTTATTTGATAATTTTAAAAGTCTTTGTTAAGGATTAAAATGTAGGATGTTAGATTAAAAAAAAAAAATAAAAAAAAAATAAAAATAAATAAAAGTTTTGTAATGGCAACACGGATTATTAAGAAAAAAAGAGCTGACTAAGATGTCGAGTGTTTTATTTCAATCCTAAATAAAAATAAGACTAATTTCAATACTGCGAATCTCAAGGCAGAACATCTGGCGACCGTGCATCATGGAGGAAGAAAAAGGAATAAAACGACTCAGGTCAGTGCTCAGAAGCCAATTATCTAAAAAAGGTACCAGGCTGGAAGCCATGTTGTCCGACAAAAATGTTAATACGCATGAATTATGTGCGATATATAATAGTATGTCGGAAATTTACGAAGAATTATTAAAATTAGATCGAGAAATGAAAATGTACTTGATCAAAAGCGAGTGTGAAGAAAGTGAGTTAGAAAAAGAAATCGAAAGTCAGCAAATATATGTAACAAAATGGCTGACTATTAAGTCAAGATATAGTTCGTCTTTGGAAAATACGACTACACATTCACATCACACGTCAAAAAGAAACTTCAAACTACCAAAACTTCAATTCATTACCTTCGACGGAGATTTGAAAAGTTGGTTAGCGTTTTGGGGACAATTTAAGAAAATTGATGGGGATGTAGAACTTGATGACACAGACAAGTACCATTACCTACTACAGGCCATGAAAGAGGGGACTGAGGTAAGAAAACTAGTGGAAACCTTTACTCCAACTGCTTACAAGGATTGTCTGCAGCAATTAAAAGACAGGTTTGCCCGCGAGGATTTGTTAATTCAAATTTATGTTAGAGAACTGTTAGCAATGGTAACCTCTAAAGTTTCTGAACTGACCCCAGTATACGATAAATTATGCGCCCAGTTAAGGGCATTGGAGGAACTTGGGGTAACAAAAGATAAATATGCTGCATTCCTGTTACCCATGATTGAATCTGCTATACCACAGAATTTACTGCAGATATGGGAGAGAACGAAGACAACAAATGAAGATATTACTATAGAACTCTCAGAGTTGTTAACATTTTTGAAGAAAGAAGTGGAAAGTGAACAAAGAGTGTGCTTGGCTAAGAAGAATTTTGGTAACGAAATTTATAAAACAGAAGATAAAGATATACCTACGGCTAGCTGCTTATTTACAACTGCAAAAAAGGGTGAGAAAACTGAGACAGTGCTATTTTTATGGTGTGATAGAGACAACCACAATCAGTTAGAGTGCTACAGATTACATAAACTATCTATAGAACAGAGGCGTGATATTATAAAAAAGAAGAAAGCTTGCAATAATTGTTTAAAAATAGGTCATAATTGGAAGAATTGTAAAGCCTTTGTTAAATGCCTAATCTGTGATAAAAGACATTCTACAGTACTGTGCACAAATAAAATTGAAAGAAAATATCAGAATCCAACACCTAATTCTTCAGTTACATCATCAGCTTCTATTGCAAGAGTCCAGAACATTATACTGCTGCAAACAGCTGTTGTGGAGATATGTTGTGAAAAGCAAGTTATTCCAGTGAGACTTTTATTCGACAGTGGATCTCAGCGTTCCTATATAAAAGAGAAAACAGCAGAGAAACTCGGCCTCAAACCAGTGGATAAGGAAATAATTGCTCATAGCCTATTTGGTGGTGTCCAAACAAAGCAGAAATTACATAAAGTGTATAATGTTACTGTACAAAACATAGATAAATCATTCAGTATTGATATCACTGTTTTAGGGAAAGATTCTATTTGTAACAATATTCCAAAATTTAACTGTAACAATAATAGCATAGATGAGTGGTTAAAGTGTAATAATGTAATATTGACAGATATATATTATAATAACTGTAATGAAATTGAATTGTTGATTGGTGCAGATTTTTTAGGTTTCTTTATGACAAATCAGATTTTACAGGTGCCGAATGGTCAAATAGCTATCAAGACAAATATTGGCTGGACATTGCAAGGAAAACAGGTTGGTATTGGAAACAATACAAACTTAATGTCTTCCTTATTTTGTGCAGATAATCTATCTGATTATTGGACACTGGAGACTTTGGGCATAAATGATCCAGTGGAAGTGAAGTCTAAAGCAGATGTGACAGCCGAGGTAATGTCTCAATTCAACGAAAGTATAACGAAAAGGGATGGTAGGTATGAAGTACAGTTACCATTTAAAGTTTTTAAAAATAATTTGTTACCAAACTTTGATAGAGTCAAAATTAGACTGGAATCTACCACTAAAAATCTAATTAAGTGTGGAAAATTTTTAGCCTATCATAATGTCTTACAAGAATGGGAAAACCAAAATATAATAGAAAAAATACCCATATCTGATATCAATCATGATACAGGTCACTACCTTCCACATAGAGCGGTTATTAAAGAGTCAAGTCTTACCTGTTCATTGAGACCCGTATTTGATGCTTCAGCTAAGGACAAAAATGGTCTCTGTCTTAATGCTTGCCTAGAAAAGGGAATAAACCTAATTGAATTAATTCCAAACCTATTGATAGGTTTTAGAACAGGGGCAATAGGCATAACAGCTGATATACAAAAGGCATTCTTACAAATAAGTTTACCACCTTCAGATAGGGAGTATTTAAAATTTTTGTGGTGGGAAAATGAACTTTTAAATAATCTTGTGGTGTACAGACATTGTAGGGTGGTTTTTGGGTTAATATCCAGTCCGTTTCTACTTTCAGCAACTCTTATACACCATTTAGATAACATAACAGGTGAGTACCAACACACAGCAGAGTTGCTAAAACGGTCATGGTATGTAGATAATTGTGTTACAAGCTTAGATACAGAGCAGGAAACTATTCAATTTATAGAAACAGCTAAAAATATCATGCAAGAAGCCAAGTTCAATTTAAGAATGTGGGTTACTTCCATATCTATAAATGAGTTAGGTAAAGATATTATTCCAGTATTAGGTCTGCTCTGGGATACCCGTACTGATCAGTTATATTGTAACACAAGTACTTTTCAAACACCTGAACATGTAGATAAGATAACAAAAAGAGAGTTGCTCTCTCTTATACAAAAAGTTTTTGATCCTATTGGTTACACAGCACCGGTGATGTTAATACCAAAGTTAATTTTACAAGCAACCTGGCAGCGTCAAATAGAATGGGACAGTCCATTGCCATCTGACTTGTTACATCAATTTAAAGACTGGTATAAGTATATAGATTTCCTTAGTAAATGTAAGATTCCTAGAAGACTAAGTACAGAGATTATAAAGAAGTGTCAAATCAGTCTACATGTATTTAGTGATGCTAGCAAAGATGGTTATGGTGCAGGTGTATTACTTAGGTCTGAGAATAATAATAAAGTAATAGTTCAGTTGATCTCAGCCAAATCAAGAGTTACACCACCTAAAAATATAAGTATCCCTAGATTAGAATTATTAGCTGCATTAATAGGTTCACGTTTACTGTCACAAGTTAGGCAGAACATAAATTTACAAGTCTGTGATAAAGATATATTTTGCTGGACAGACTCAAGTGTTGTACTTCATTGGATTAAAAGAGAGTTACCTTTAAATACATTTGTAGGAAATAGGATTAAAGAAATAAGACAACATACTAATATAAACATGTGGCATCATATTCCAGGAACGGAGAATTGGGCTGACTTGGCATCCAGAGGCTGCAATGCAAAAGTTTTATTTGA
>DWBH01000946.1:0-10615 GCA_018230765.1 Ernsta delagoae
CACAAAGACAAACACACAAACACCCAGACCGAGAACAGAAAGTTTTACTCATTTAAATTTCTGTCTCGCCGGGAATCGAACCCAGGACCCCTCGCATGGTGGACCGCTTTATAACCACTACACCACACGGGTCGTCAAATGTATGTAATATTATGGATCTGTGATCCTCTTCATTCAAATACGGTCAAGTGAAATTCATAATATATTTTTTTTTTCAAAACACTGGGGTATACCTACCTGAGTATGTGTAGTAGTACTGTTTATTTATTATTATAAATCTAAGGCTTTTATTGCCGTATAATAAATCATCTTTCAAAATATTGTTCCCATAGATTTATGCCAATTTTACAAAAACAAGGTTTTATTTGCAAAAACCATTTTTATCGTATTGTATTATCAAGCTTAGATCAACAAGTTGAAATTCGCGTAGGTATACTTCGTTTGAAAATACAAAGAGCTTAAATCACACTGGTACTACCTGGCCTTCTGTTACATACACTTTATCGCACCTATTGTGACTGTTATAACACAGTGCTGAGTAACAAGCGTCAAGATATTTCTATACGTAATCAGGTTACGCTACACCCTACAAAAGAGCATAAATCCCAACGAATATTTCAGCGAGATACGAAAGCTGGAATGAATTCATCAAAATTTACTTCACATCCCCCAAAACAACTTGAAATGTACCGAAGTGTTACACGTTAGGGTTGAGTTTCAACTGTATGTGTTTCGAATTAAGCCGCCATTGAAAAGAGCGACAAGAAATGTTTAATTAAGCAAAGTGAACGATGAAGCTATCGAAAGCTGATGTGGGATTGGATTCACGTAAATGGAAGTGTGTCGTATTGACTTGACTTAGACAAAACGTCAGTAGTACACTTGAGCTCTGTATAACCTATCGTATTTGAAAGACAGCCTTCATTAGTTTCTGAATAGATTTCCATTTTGTCTGTCAATAGAGTACCGATTCTTCTCTTCTCAATAAAGTACCAATTGAAATCCTCAACTCGATGATATTTTATTACTAATTAAACTTACCGCAATAAGCCGTAACCGGATAATATTATTAAAGCCAATTATGGAGAAACGAAGAAATTATTTGAAACAAAAATTATTATAATATTATCGAACCTACCGAATATGAAACATCGATTCGATTTAATCGTGATAAATTTGGTACATTCTAAAAGATTGTTAAAGATCCTTGTGAGATTTGTAGCTACCATTAAGTTGAACGTATAAATAAATTTGGGCTTATTTCCAAATGGGTTGCAGCAGAATGTGGTCCAATGGACGCAGAAATAGATATTTTATAAGTCCCCCGGAAGCCGGACGTTCTGCCAAAACGGTTTAAAGGAAACCAGATAGGAAGGATTATTAGAAATAATGAAAAAGGTATTGAATTGATGAAAAAAGAATCCTGACCGAATATTTGTGAATAAAATTCGGTTTTTGACTTAGTGTGTTCTGGATACATAGAACATCTTTGTATCCAGGTTACAAAAAATATTATCATAATAATATTATTCGTAAAAAACGTGTTTGATGAAATATTTTATTATAGATCAAATATCCAATATAATATGTAATATTGTATTTAATCCAGAACTTTCATCAGATACTATTAACATAATAAATGAAACTAGTTTCCGCAAAGTAATACGATTGTAAAATCCACGAAACTTTTTCCCAGGTTTTCTCAACGCAAACCCAATACCTCACCTCAAGGCTCGGGTAGCCAACTACGGGCTGATGGACCAGATAGCTGCATTACACTGGGTGCAGCAGAATATCGCCCTCTTCGGTGGTGACGCTGGCAATGTCACTATGCTGGGTCACGGCTCCGGTGCCGCTTGCATTAACTTTCTGATGATTTCGCCAACTGTCATGCCTGGTGAAGGATACATTTTGACTTAGATCTTTAGTATTAACACCATTTACTATTTATTTATATTAACGTAATATGTCATATCGCTTTTCGAATCTTACTAATTACTTTTGTATATTATTATAAATTAGCCATTAAAATCTTCTGAAATTGTAAGTAGATGCTGTCGTTAGTAGTATCAATTTATTTATAAACTGCCTTCATTTATTGAAGGCAGATAAAATTACTATTGCTTACCATATTATTTATGTTCAGTTGAGTTAGATACACTAACCTAAATAATACGCTTTTTTCCTTTATTAATTAAGGTCAAACCCGTTGTAGGTACCTCATTAATATGCAGATTCATTAATCATTTAGTCATTTTCATTAAGTGAGGTAATAAAGTCTATTAAATGAAGTCGTATTTTCTAATAACAGTGAATTGTAATGATCGTTTAGAAAATAAGTTTTACTTCATCTAGTATTTGCTGTGTATAATGTTCAATAGATGTTTAAACAGAGCAATTATTTACTATAATTTGAAATTTAACAGGTCTCTTCCACCGTGCGATTCTTCTATCAGGATCAGCTTTAAGTTCATGGGCATTAGTGGAAGATCCGGTCAGTTATTCCGTCCAGCTAGCAAAACAATCAAATTGTACTCTACCAGAGGACATTGTCAAGGATCACGAACTAATAGTAGATTGTCTTCGAGAAGTGCCCCTTCAAGAACTCATGTCCGCTGAAATCAGTACTCCAAGCTACTTGACTGCATTTGGACCGTCAGTAGATGGCGTTGTTGTCAAAACAGATTACGCTAAAGAGCTCCTAACATTCTTCATACCCAACGACCTCCAAGGGTTTACTAGTGTATCAGGCGTGAACAATTTCAAGGCAGACAAACGCAGTGGCGACAGGATTTTCGGAATAAGAGGCGGGCAAAACAAATATGATCTCCTATTTGGAGTGGTAACGAGCGAAGCCCTTTGGAAGTTCTCGGCTCAGGACATACAAAATGGTTTCGAAGGCGAACGACGGGACAGAATAATAAGGTGAGGATGTTTGTACAGCAAATTGATGTTTACTTTGCCGTTGGACATACGGCTATGCGAATATTTTGGTAGGACTCGACTGATTGCCGGTATGTGCTTTGAATATTTTGAATCCAACCTAGTTACTCTAAAGAGTAACTGGCGTTCGCCTTTGATGTTTATAACTTTGTTTATAATCTGTTTATCGTGATTACCAACTCTCATAACATTTTCAACAAAATTATTTTCCATATTTAGATTCTTCAAGTCTATCTATTCTTCAAGTACCTATATAGTGATACCTAACATACAAGATAGCAGTTTCAATATTAAATATAAGTATTCATTATTTCTTCCTTGTTTGGTGTAATATTGATTTTAATGAAAATCATTAATTAATTAATGAAAATCGTACACATTTCTTAAGTCATTTCTGTTCTTGTTTCAGGACATACGTTCGAAACGCGTATACATATCATCTGAGTGAAATTTTCTTCACAATTGTCAACGAGTATACGGATTGGGAGCGGACAGTTCAGGTAATATAAAAAACATTAACATTACTCACTTAAAATATTATCTATGTGCTCCAACCTGCATCCGCGCCCAACCAGGGTTGACAGTGATCTAACAATTTGCCAGTTGGTTTGACTGTTGAGAATATCCTATTGATCGGTTTTGATTTATACTCGTAACAGCAAAATAGCGCTCGAAAGTATTCTAATAACAAACTAGCAACAGAAATGTTTATTAATAAGAACTGAGTACTTTTGTGCCATTTGTATGGGACTAATAATTTTTAGAAATTGTTAGAATCTGAAATTGTGTGCCTTAATCTCTTTATTGTGACTTAGATAATTGTATTTTAAGAGTACACCCTAGGCAGTCCTTTATTATCTACCGTACTTCATGTAATAACTAGGAAATGTAGTAAATATTATTTGATTGGCGAAAACATTGAAATCATGCAATACTATGACGTTATATCGTCTAGTGGAACTAAAGATCTGTCAATTACACTGCGATCGTTGGCAATAGCCGGCCTATACCCCCGTCTATTGTCGATTACAGACGTACGTGCGCGGAAAAATAATCCAACTGCCTGTTTAATACAGTTGTACAATATTGTATTTGCCATATTCCTCGTAGGGCGTGAGCGTTACATGGTTATTTGTTTTATTGGCACCGATTACTTTTCTTTGCCATATTAGCTTTCTTTCTGCATAGTTTATAAGCATTTACTTTCGGGTATTTGAACGATTGTAAATTATTATCCGTTTATTTTATATTTTCAAGGCTTAATTTATCATCGCCAGCATAATATGTATCCGTGCGATAAGAAAATCCTTAACAAAGTAAGAAACTCTATGAAGTAATGTAAGGTACATTACGTTTTTATGTTCAAATCAGGATGATTCTACTGTTACATCATAGCATATCACAATGATACACCCAACAAATATGATAACTTCAACTTATCGCACGATGCAAGAACGTGCATAACAACTTGAATTGTTGAAACATAACTCAGTTCTGTACAGCTACTTACACGTACTCGTAACGCTATCTGACTGAACTTCCATGCATAAATATTAGCTGTATATTTTGTTGGTTCGTATTCGCTTTCTAAGTTTCTGCAATTGCAACTTTACTTCGATGAAGCACTAAAGTCTACCGTTTCTCTATGTATGAGAACCTATATATTTATATTATGCTTAATATGACAAGTCATACTTTTTTTAACGTTTATCAAGTGTGTGCACGTGTACCTTATGATAGATAAAATATTTTGAATTTGACTTTGAAATTTTCTCTTTAGTGCAAAACGCTTTGTAAATTTTCTCAAAAGAATTTATCATTGCTCTTTTGTGTATGTGCTTTTCTCATTAAATGCATATTGCATTGCATGCATATGCATTTGTTAAATTATAATTTACATAATCACTAACTAACTTTACTTTATTGATACAATACGACTCACAGTTATCGCTAACTTGAAATTTATAAAACTCTTCAAAGCTCCACCGAATATTATCTTCATCCAAATTTTATTTCATCTCACTGAACAGAAACTTTGCAACAAAAATCGTTTGGCAGCGCTCTATTTTTCAAGCCAACTCATCGGTATCCTTTGTGATAGCTGAAACAGTCAACAATGACCTTTGTTTTACCGTTTCACTTATATTATAATATTCTGAAACATCTTATTCTTTTGAAAACAGATCATCGTTGTAACTCCAATTTTCTTTTTTGAAAGTATAATATTTTGGAATGCCTCCGAGATCTTTATTCACTACGGAAATATCAGTTCCATTCATGAAACCTAATAATAAAATACAAGTTCCATCATTTGAGGTCTTGCCGTTTAACTGCTACTAACCTATTTCTCTTTGTATATGGTTTCAATGTTATTTAAAACAACAATGAAACAATACTAGGTTGATAACGGTTTTATGTTTAATATTTATGTTTAATACTTTTATGTTAGAATCAAATCTACTATTTTAAGTTATTCTTTATTATTTTTCATTGTTCCTAAATCAGTGGTATCATTAGTATGTTCATTGACCCACTCTTCTTCAATCCCAAAATCTCTTGAAGCTTTTTCGTTTTTAAAAAGTAATACTTTAGCATTATTATTAATACGAAACGAAATCTCAAAGCGTCGCGGCTGAAAATTATTTTCATCCGGATCTCATTTTGTTGCGGAGAGCTGAAACTGTGAAACAAAAGCTGTTTGGCAGTGTCCCACTTTTCTTGTTGACTCATCACAGTGCGCCTTGTTGGCAGAAACTTTGAACACTAATTGTTGTATTACCTGTTTGTATATCGTATGGAACATGGTATCATTTGTAAGCCTTTTAGTACTCCCAATTATATATATAATTTAATATCATTTTGAGACTTCAGATAAAGTAGGTTATTACATAATGTTAAAGTGCCGAGTTTTTCCACGCTATTTTTTTACTCGCTCAACTATAGCTTTAATAGCACCAAAAACCGATAATCTGTATGTTTAAAAATTCGTATTATGTTAATACCTAATGATGATTTAAAATTTTTATCATGTTGTCCCACTTCATTTGTAAGTTTTCTACTTTATTTTGTCTTGTAGCATATTGTGTCTTTTCACTCAGCACAAAAAATGTTGTCTGTCTGATAATAATATATTTTAGTATTAAACATTTGTAAATCACACTCAATCCAGAGTCTTACTTCTGCCATTCACTTACGTTTGTAGGTTCGTACAGATTTTATACAACCGAGTCATCATTTCATACTCCTTGGTCGTCTAGCGGTACAGTGCTTACATCTGACATTGAAATACTATTCGTATTTCCGTTCTTGCAAATGCGCGGTCATATTTTAACTCTTATATTAAAAAGAACGTTGACGTTTGAAATTGTAGGATTTTTGCTTTGCTCCGAATTGCTTCGAGCTTTATGAGAAAATACTGCTGAAATGTCGGTTTGGATTCCTCCGTTTATATTTCTTTTGGATCGGGATTAATATGTAATTTGTTCTCTGATATAAAATTGGATTTGGCTTCATTCACGACGATGCGTGCGTTGCATTTTTACTAATTGTTTTTCTTTCATTATTATAATTTTGTCTTTCTCTAGAGGATTTTGGTACCCTTATCAGGAATATAAATTAGTTTTCAAACATGACAATTAAGTTTAACAATATATTTACTCGTAATTTTAAGATTTAATCTTTTCCGCCTTAAGATGATCGAAGTAAGTAGCGCTTTACAACTAACCGCTGAAATGTTAACGCTAAATAACTTTTAGTATCTAGCTAAATGAAGGATAAAGGAGGCCCTAGCATTAAATTAGGTCTATCTTTTAGTCCACATTTTATAATAAGAATTTATTAGATCAACATGTCAAAAGGGCATCTAATTGTAAAACATTTAATGAAGTATAGAAATTCATTCTTATAACGATAAAAACTTGACCCTATCTATTTATATGTAAACTAGCACTGTATCAGATTTCTTATTGATCAGCATCCAATCAACACGAGGGACGCAGCAGTGTTGGCACTCTCGGATGCCCAGTACGTGGCCCCACTCGTCCAGACTGGAGACTTCCTCAGCGTGGCGAAGAGTTCCCCTGACTCCGGGCCAAAAACTTTCTTCTACGTGTTTGACTATCAGACTAAAGATGGGGATTATCCACAGGTTGGTGTTGTGAGATTTTAGTTTAATGATCTGGCGTATCAATATCGTTAGTTAACTTATAAAGCTTGGTAAAGATATAAGATTTGTAAAATGAAAGTTGACCTCCATTAAAAGAAGAAGTTAAGTAAAATATAGCGCAGGATATGTAGAGTTTGGAAGAAGAACTACCCAGCCTGGAACATCCATGGCCATTACAGATTGATCATGGTGATGACACCTTCGAATTAATAGTGAGTTCTCTTCACAGCGCATGGGTTCTGTCCATGGTGAGGAGTTGCCATATCTCTTCGGCGCCCCGCTAGTCGATGGGTTGGGACACTTCCCCAAGAACTACACCAAGTCTGAGGTGGCCTTGGCTGAGGCCTTCATGCTCTACATTGCAAACTTCGCGAGGACTGGGTGAGATTTCAATATATTTATATCATATCAATACCAGTAAATTTATTGGTCCTGATTGATTATAGACATTTAATATTATTTTTTGTCAGTTTAAAGCACAATTTTGGTATAAGGTGAAGTAAAGCAAATTAAAATTTAATAAATATAAAATAAAGCATCTAACCTGCTGTAATAAGGATGAGTAGGTACATTTTTCAGTTTGTCGGGTTATGTGTTTGTTATTTACGTACTTTAAATACCTACTTATTATACTTACTAAGTTCAATACCAATGTAACTTACATTTATTTTAACCATTTATTTTAATAGTGACAAACATTTCCAAGTAATGGCCAGATAACGGGCAATATAATTTGCATCAAAAAGTAACTTAACTGGCAATACAAATGGACTCTATTTACCTGTGCCTTGTCCAAAAAGAGATATTCCTTCAATTTATGGGCAAAAATTCGCGGCCCGTTCCATCTGTCATCTCGATGTATGAAGTAACAAAAACAACGCATTGCGTCTCGCAAAATGGCCGACCTGCAAACGGTTTATTTGTCTACCTTTCCCATATTTCAATTTCATTCGCTGCCCTCGCGTGTACGTAATGAAAAATGAACACGAATGTCGCTCTATTTGTTAAATAAAAATAAAATAAATTGATGGATATGTTTTATGGATACTGTCTGTACCTAAAAGCTTAATTCTGACAGTTCGTGATGATGCACATGGCAGGGGTCTTCATTCTCACAGCGTACGCGTATGCTCGCTATCCGCTTTGTTTTTTTAGCTCGTATTATCGAAGTTGCTCTTTAAAGTGTTTTTGTGAATAAAATGCAGCTTCTAGTTCATATCAGGTTGAAAATGAATTATTAAGAATACCATATGTCTCAATATTTGTTTTGTTCTTTATTTCCTTTAAAAATTTCATACACACTCATAGCTTTCTAACAAACGAAGTAAGTGTAGAAAAGTAAAAAGGCAAAATTGACATTATTATAAAATTAGCGCTCAAAGACCGTTAGAGTCCAAGCATAATAGAAGCTCAAACAACAAATGTCAATCCCAGACTTCAGTGCATGGGAACAATAGGAACTGGACTTCTAAAGGAATTAATGAGCCGAATGCTAAGATTACTTAGTCAGTGCTTTCGGCTATTAGAGAACTAAAAGAGAGAAAAGGTTGCAAGAAGAAAACAAATTTACAGATTGCAAAATTAGTTGAATTCGTAGAAACAATATTTGATATTTAACAATCAGTAAGAAATACAGGGCATTGCCATGATGATTGAGTTAACAAGGAAAAATAAATCCAAATAAACTGAATTAACGCTGATAACAAAATTTCACTATTAAAAGCATGTTATAACAAAACGTAGAGAGCATTAAGTTGTTAATGGCTCTATCAAAAAGCACTTACCCGGAACCGCGACATCGATGCCACCCACAAATGTTTTTAATTATTTAAACCGCATTTTATGAAGTTTGGTGCAACTTAATGTTTATTAATTGCGCTGTGCGTTCTAAAATAAAATTTTAACGTTGAATATTAATTGACTTGTGGCAACAAAGTAGGTTTTAGTATCTATTTCGCTAATGCTTTTTTGGATTCAAAATTTGCTTCATAACTGATACGATAGCAGATCTTAACTGACGAATGACAGATTTTAGGAATTCATTATATCCTGATAGTGTTTACAATCTAATTTCGTTTTGTGATTACAACTTTTCTTATTTAAATTGTGATGTGTTTCTCATTATTTCAATATTTTACAGGCTAAGTGAGGTTTATTTATGTATCTCCAAGATGTTTAAGCCCTAGCATAGGGACAGTTTTGATTTAAGGACGAGATGATTCACCTACCACAATTATTTACTCCTCTTCCTCACTTCGCTTCACGTGACGTACGCTTCTATTTGCTGCTTTGTTCAAGGTTTTATTTTAGGAATTATATTTTGAGTACACCTATAAATTAAGTCATAATCACCTTAATCTTGCTCAACGAACCACACAATAACCGCCCGTGTCGTGCCACCTGCGCTAACCTCAGCGGGGTGCGCAGTTCTCGTATAAATTGTATTAACATTTAGTTTAGCTATTATCTCCATTCTCCATGCTTTCCCTTCAGTTAACACGTTCGTGTTAGCGTTGTTAGCGGTAATTATGTTTTCTATATTATCATTTACATTTATTTTTTGACTTTCTGGTATTCGTTGGAATATTAGTGTATTGTGTGCGAGTGGAACATTAGAGCGATGGAAGAGAGCTGAGAGAGTAAAAGAGATGAAGACAGAAAGATTGAGCGGATGCAGGGTGTGTTCAAGAAATGTAACCAAGGAAAAAGAAATAAGTCTTTTGTAGTGAAATTACTGTTTTTTACTCAGAAATCCCAGATAATTATGTTTTTGAGAAGTATGTGTTATGTTCTATTTTGTTCTTGTAAAATACCTTGTTTGAGCGTTTGGAAGACTGCTACCTTTTCCAGGAAAACTTCTATTGAACTACTGACTGACGAATTTATATAGTTAGAGAAAAAAAATCGTAAAAGAAACTCAGACATTTAATTCCACATGTATTTTTGCCCCTTTGAAGTAGTAACGGATAGTAAGAAGACTAGTAAGAAGTTGGTATTGACAAAGAAATCTAGACAAAGGAATGAGTAAACAAAATAGAAAGCCACATTTGCACTTCGAATATTATTTTACCATTTACTGAGCACTCTCACATACAGCTGTTGCCTAATACAGCTGCCGTGTTTATTGTTTTGATACAAAACATTTAAATCCATTGAACGCTAAAAGCCGAAAGTTTTAGCTGTTGTTTTGTTCAGCTTTAAATTTTCAACAATGTTGTTGTCCTATTTCGTTTTAATAGTTTTGTTTATTTTGATGTTTTGAAATTTTTATCATTGCTTGGGAACGTTTTGAGGTTTGAGTCATTGTCAGTGGTCAAACAGACGGGTTTAAAATGTGGGTCTAGATTTTGCGTCAGACAAAGTGACAATTCTTTCAGTTATTGTATTCGATTCCAATGGCTAGATATAGAAATAGTTCAGAGCGCATTCAAGAGGCCC
This sequence comes from Ernsta delagoae, assembly GCA_018230765.1. Classification (NCBI taxonomy): domain Eukaryota; kingdom Metazoa; phylum Arthropoda; class Insecta; order Lepidoptera; family Hesperiidae; genus Ernsta; species Ernsta delagoae. Next base: position 10,547 of record DWBH01000946.1, read on the forward strand.
TAGCACCAATATCTCCCGTATTCGTAAGGTGAAGGTAAATGTGTCAGTTTTATGTCAATTGATATTGCT
>DWBH01000947.1:0-10613 GCA_018230765.1 Ernsta delagoae
TGTAACTATGTAACGGAATCTTTGAGCACGATTTTCACCGGTTTCTAAGCATCTGATTAACTTGAAACTTTGCATACTTCTCAAGGACCGATGACAATGCAATAATAAACAATAATAATAATGATACATTTAATAAAATTTTGTAAAATTTAAAAGTAAAAATGCCCGCTTAGGCAGTGATCTGCGTGTTTTTTTAGTTTTTTTAAACTATTTAATTCTTTTATGATTTATGATTTGAGTACTTCGAATTTAGAACGAAAAATTTACCTAATACACTTACAGACCGTTCTCGCTTTTAACACATAATTATTTACAGCATCACACATTAATAATTGAATACATTCCGGTTTCATAAGCAGAGCAGGCGTCGCGACTTAACAAACAGTTTTTTGCTTTATAAGCCTTCTTTATTTTTAGTTAAAGTTACTTGTACGTACAAGAAGCCACCCTGATTATTAGAATTAGAACTTAGTAGATAATATGTAAATAAAAAAATTGAAGGGTTTAAGAATTACCAATGTGGGTATTACGTGTAAGATAAGACCAGTTATAGTCTAGGTACCTAATATTCACTACATTGCTTCTTTATACGATGTACACGTGAACAACTGTTAAGTTTGCTCTACTTGTTTCTTTCTTCCGTGGCACACGCTAGGGTGGCAAGCATTTTCGCGCTTGTCAGACTCCGATACAAACTATCACGCACAAGACTTCCGCAGTCCACCGGACATAGGCAAAAGATATCGCTGTAGACAAGCAAACTATAACAACATTAGCATAAAAACCACGTTTGCATACGCTTTATTTATTCAAGAAGCTCAATATATTTCAAGCTGAGGTTATTTTATTGCACAGTGAGTCGTCCATGTGTTTATAGCGGCACCGGTGAGCATGGACGTTCGCGTAGGCGTCTGATTTACTGCGATCAATAATGCGTAGGGCCCACTGGCGTGTACTAACCATAGTATCCACACACCACAAAATGTAGTAGGGCAGCCGTTCGCTATTAATGTCTGAAGTCCGTTCTGTATGATTAGAAGGGCGCTGCAACACAGCTTGCTTACTTACTTGACTTTTTGGCTTATAAATGTACATTCTACCACTGTACGTTTACAATAGACAAAAATATTTTTCTCTTAGTATACACATGCTTTTAAACCACGTCCTAAGCATTTGTGGACATTGTAATCCTCTTGGCTCGCACTGTGTGTTTCCGTGAAGCGATTAGCATCTGATCCCGCGACCTTGTACACAGCAGCCAATTCTGGATGTGCACGACACTCGACCAGCCATACCGGCTTTGGCCACAAATGAAAATGGTTTTGAAACAATAAAACTTTAACGGGCTGACGTTTTTTCTTACATTTTGTAACATATAAGTATTGTACCACGCAAGTACCTACACGTTGAACAAAATTTTAATTAAATAATAAATTTTGATTCCTAAGTAGCAATTTTTTATTTTTCAAAATGAATTCGTATAGGATTTTAATTTATGTTCATTAAAAAAATGTATCAAAAATTTTCGTAGTAAATACCTACCTGTTGGCATTATTTTCATTAATACTGTAAGTTTGATAATAAATTAAACAAACCGTCTAAATTTACCACAAACAAACATAAATCTGCTTAGATTACAACATGATTTTCCGATTCAATCAACTTACCCAACAGTCCGATGGAGCGCTGAAACTTTTCAACCTTAAAAGCGCTGTCCAATAAAACACCTACATCTAATAAATTACAATTTTCCTAACTTCTTTAAAACTCATCTCTCGTATGAATTGCAAAGTGCGGTCCAAATGAATCATTGCCCGTAGGTAGGTACTCCATACCGAGTGCAATGTTCAACGGGAAATTGGAATACTGAATAAGCATTCAAAATTAAGAAACACTTTTGCTGTAATGAAGGAACGAGAACGCCATTAAAATAGTGGCACATAAATAATTCAGGCGTGGGTTTGGCGTCGTTTCAAGACATTTCCACATTAAATTTCATGAGAGGTTCATTTTTCCGGCGAAAGACGCGTGCGATCGTGCGCGCTGTTCGAGTTAAGTCGGCCATGTTAGAAGTAATTGGCCATTTTGTCAGATTACTAGTCGTATTGGCTGCATACCAATCTGTAGGATGAAGCGAGCGAACCCAATTCCTTCTTTAAATCAACGATGTTCTTCTTTATTATGGACCCGTTAAACAAATACGAACGGATGACTACGTTTTCTCTATAAAGTAGAGGAAAATACTCTTGACTCTCCCTTTTTTTAAATCATTCTTAGAATTCAGAAATTAATTCTAAGAATTAATATTCAGAAGGTCTAATTATGGTTATACAGTTCTAGAGTGCTGCAATGATGATTTAGGCATTTAAAGTAGGTCCATACGTGAAAAAATAAATATTATTGATTTCAGTATCATACTTTAGCGTGACAAGAACTGTTAACGACGTAAAAGTGAAGTTCTCGTGATTTCTTTACATAAACACCTAACAATGCGCAACTCTCAAACCATTTTGCCTCAAGTATTTTCTAGTCGAGGAATAAATCGTATTTCTTCGTTTTGTGTCGTCGCCATAGCCGCCGGGAGCACTGGCGGGTAGGTGTACCGCTCCGTTCATTTTTATTTGTAAGTCTTAAAGCAAAGTCTACGACTTATGAACCTTGATTTATATGTTAATGGTATACCAACTCTCAAAATTGCATCGACTTTCAGGTCACGACTTTCAAAGACAATCGTTATTTTACGTTCGTTTCCAAACTCCCAACGTTCTGTATTCTGTTAAAGGACAACGTTGCAAGAACGATCAATCACCTCGCCATCAAAATATGAAGTTGACACAAAGTGGATGAGAAAATGATTGATGCACGCCACTTCCGTAAGCCCCCCGGCAATGGACGTTACTAAACTCATAATTGAATTAACCTTCTCTGGTTAGTTATTGTGCAAACATTCGCCTGTGTAAACCAAGTTGCGAATTAGGGAAATGTTGTGCGCAGTTGTACCTACCTACTTAAACAGTAAAAGTAATGTTTGCCTTTCTGTTAGTAACGCTTGAAGTCAGAATATGTAGCTCAACATACTGTAACGAGCTCTAAATAGAGATGTTAATATGGCTCAGGGTTAAGAAATTTTCAATCTTTTACTAGTGAACTTTTGAATCACGTTTGATTTCAGTTAGCCAGCAATAATGTTTTTAAAAACAATACTTTAAAATCTTTGATTTTTAGTTCCCATTTAATAAAAGTAGCGACATTTGCGATAAGCTTCGTCGGTATAGCGGACATAGATAAAAAAATAATAATATCATCCGACATTTTATTTCAAACGGGGAATCTATGATGAACTGCTAGTATTATTTCAAAGGAAAGGAAATTCTAGACTATGAATCCAATTTATTACGACGTTGCGTTAAATATATTATTCCTCGACACTGACATTATATTTATGATTCGTTTTGCAACTTTAAATCATTGAAAACTCAACAATCTTTGGTGTTTATTATTGGGTGTTTGGTCTTATTCATTAGGTACCTATCATTAATTAATGTGACAAGTTTTGTTTGCTATTCGCTATTAGTGGACTCAATAGTTTTCTACTTCTTCTTAATTGTGATATCCTTAACATCAATAGGCACAACTCATAGTCCAGATGCTATGAGTCTGATAACTACTAAGAAATGCTATTAGTGTCTAAGTAGGTATAAACTTGTATAGCAGAATCTACTTCAAGAGCATCTTTTTAATATACACCTAATGATGGTATCTTACACATGAGATGGTATAGTATGTTATTATATGTAACAAGCTGTCTACTTCACAGTATGTGCAAGTCACCGATCTAATGAACGCCACTAGTTTTCGCGAAATAGCTTCGTGATTTCGCAACTCTGGTTCATTACACTTTCAATGGCACGAGATTACTTTAATACCACGTACCTTTATTCTATTAATAAAAAGGATCTAATAAAACAATGTCATTACACAAGAATCGTGCGTAGATAAATCAGATTATACTCGTACTGTAATTCGGGTTTTGCTGTATTGTTCATGATGTATAGAACTTTGGAAGTAGTACAGATAAAATTAAATAAGTTAATACTGGATGAACAAAAGAATAACGTAGGTAGGTACCTACTTGTCTTTTTTATTAAAATATACGCAAAAAAATCTAAAAATACAGACAGCCCTTTTGTTAGTAAAAATTCAATTTCACGTGGTATTATACCGGTACATTAGAGGTCAAGGAATTGGTTTCGGCCTGGCGACCATTTTCACGTACCACTGTTACGGAACTCACGGTAATTGTATCCGTGAAGTGCGCCTGACAAGGGTATAATATGCATGTTACGTCCGTACGTATTTGTCATAAAATCTCCTTGTCCCTTGCAAGGAATAACAAAGGTGACCTGATTTCCCCCAAGTTGGGTAGCGTTTGGCGGGGGCGGCCCTTCTGACTCCGTAATTACATTACTTTACGTACGCTGTTTGAATCGCTACGTAATCTGTACCAGTAAGTACTTTATTGTTTTACCCAACTGCACTGAGAGAGAGTTCTTTAATCAAAGTTTTTCCTTTGGTTTGCCTAATGTTGTACTTGAAGATTCTTTCGAAATAAGAACATTTAGTACCAAGTAGCATCAAGTAAGGCTCATGTCTGTCTACACTCGAACTGGGCTATAGCAAACTTCGTCAACTTTTTTAGTAAGATTGGCTTTAGAGACCTTTGCATTGTATATGCTAATCTCCGAGCCGAAGTCCAATTTTTTGCCGAGCAAATATAATCCGCGGTTGACATATTTTTTTGCCTTTATTCCTAATGAAAGCTGTTCAACGCTTCGCGCTTTGCGAGTTTAATCAACAAATAGGTATACTCTCGGAGAGAGTTACTTATTAATATTTTGCAAACATTCTTGAACCGCTCAAACTGTTGGCTTAAAAGTTGAATTAGAATGTTCAATTGTTCATATTATTCTATTGTTCATAAATAGGATAATAACCTCAGAAATATAAAAATAAATGCTATGGTTTTAGGTGCGTTCCAACTTTTCAATCATCTAAGGGTTAAATTTACAGTCATCTGTAGCTACTAAGGTTAAATTTATATTCCTACTTAAATTAATCTGTAAGGTTTTGGCTGATTAACACGTTATTATTATAGTTGTCTGCGATACTTATGCCTGTGTACAAGATTGAATGATGTCAGATTTTAAGATGTAAATGTAGTCATAAAGTTTATTATAAGTATCCTTTAAGCTACTTATCAATATACCTCGGATATCTATATACTTAGAGGGAAGCACGTAGGTTTCGAACACTTTTTACTCAAAGCCTTGTCAAAGAAACAGTAATAACTATTTGAATATGGTTTCAATGCCAATAAATTGTCTATTTATCTGGCTTCAATAAAATTGTAGTTCAATGTTGACATTTAGTGGCAAGATTAAGATACGAGGGTTTTCGCCAAAAACTGAAAACGTACGAAAGCACCCCGCATGTGTGGTGGTGGTATCTAATTTAGGATTGGTGTTAGGCTAAGGTGTTCAACATTTGCAAGGATCTCAACACCAGTTGACCTGGAATTTCAAGTGGTACTTGAACTATTTATGAAAACTCGAGTCGAGTGAATTCATTAGCTGAGGTGACTTGCATTGCATTAAACCATATGTCACTGGTCGCACCCCTCCGCCAGTGGTCACGCCCTGCCTTAATAGCCTTAAAACCGAGCCAGATTCAAAGGATGCATTAGCCTGATTACGTTTTATGTTTGTTTTATTTAAAATAAATATACCTATTACACTTATACAGACTATAGGTAAGTGCCAGAATTAGAATTTCATAATAGGTTTTAACAGAACAGAGAGGGTGAGCATTTAACAGTTATAAAAAAATTTAAAATACTTTATTTCTCTTCTACTTTCAAACAAATTTTAATTTCCTAGCATCAGCCAATCATTACAAATAAGAGACTATAATGTGTAAGAATTAGACGCACATATTAAGTTTGAACGCGCTTGGAAATAGCGTGCGAAACCTTAACGTATAAACGTTTCAAACCTCCACAAGTCAATTATGCTCCACTGGAGAAATCTGCTTAACGTCGAGGTGAACATAACCATTGGTATTTGCCTAGAAGAGCCTTATAAAACGTTACACTTAAGGTTATTTCCAAGTGAAAATTTGCTGTCAGCACCAAGAAAACGTGCAAGCGAATTGGCTACCAGCCTATAAAATGTAATATCACATTCATTTGCAATTCAAGAGTCCTCAGCTTGTATTATGCCTAATAAAATTACCATATTTAAATTAAACTGCGATATAACAAGACACTGAAGCCATCACACTTAGATTGTGCGGACGAATCTTACGCATTCCGCTGTGCTGTGATGTAACAAGTAAGGTCGTATCATTTTTAACGGGTGTACAATTTACAGCTTTATTTTAATCAAAGAATCAATTTTGTAAGTGAATATTACTGTGATTTTACATAAAATATTCTTGCTATTGAATTTGTAATCTAAAATTATGTTATAGTTTCGAATTAAAGTGCGACTCTATATGTATCGTTAGTAAACAAAATTGCAATTAGAAATTAGTTTCTGTTTGCTGCAATAAAAGTGATAGTTATAAAAAGTAAAAGCCAATTCACTCAGTGATATGTTTATGAACATGACCGATAAGATTAAACTCAACTAATAGGTTTTACAATACTCAAAATATTTACTTAACTTGGTAACTTTCAAGAGATAGATAACTAAATAAGTAGCCCTCTATAATAATTTCTCTAAACAGCCAGTCATCTCAAGGGTATAAAAATAAGTGTAAAATTTAATACCACAAATTAAAACCTATTTACGGGGTGTTAACCAACGTAATCTAGGACCTAGATGCTAGGCGGTCTAAGACTTGGGCCGTAAAACGAGTGAATGATTTTACAATACCATTTAGGTAGCTATCTGTTCAATCCATAGCTGGTCATGTACCTATTCTCGTTTTATATCCTTTATATTTCGCAGTATAGATAGTAGAGATACTAGGTTCTTAAATAATTTTCAAACAAACTGTCAATTTACAAAAGTTTTATAGGTTTTAATAATAAAATGTGTTAATCAAATATAACTAAGATAAAAACCTTTATCGGCTTAATATCCCATTTTATAAGATCAATATGAGAGTAGTTTGCTTTACACTCTATTGATAAAAGTTCGTTACAAGAAATATATAAACTTTAAAATTAAGTTATATGAGTTTGTGTTGCCTATTATATGCCTAAAACATTGTTAGCAAAGAAACAATTATAGAACTTTACTAAAGCAAACATTTTAACATACCTATTGCAAAAACAAAGGGTAATTCCTATAAGGCGTTCGTTGATAACCACTGAAAGACATTGCACTGAAAACGCATCTTTTATTCCTTGAAGTTCCAAGGATTGCAGATTTCAGTATTTATTTCAGTAAACACCGAAAACATAATTTGATCTAAAGTTTTTTCCGGCGCTATTTTATACAAACACCTTGAAGTTTTTTTCGATCCGATGCCATTTTGAATTTCGTAACCCTGTTACATAAATACGCAACCCCCAAATGATACTGCTTTTACATCCCACCACCCTATTGCAATATAGTGATAGTAAATGCGTAGTGCCGATAACTTTTTATAACCGCACTACAGAGCTTAGTAGGCCAAATACGAAACCAAAGTTTATGGGCGCTAAATAAAACTGGTAATGGCTGTGTGCTTGGTTCGGAGGGGTATTCGCACATCTTTACTTCAGAATTCTCTTAAACAATGCATGATACTATTTGTAAAGGAAGTTTTTCTCTGGCAGAATAAAATGGTCAATTATTCAGATTTCCTATATGTTTTATTATTTTTTACGGCTCTGGATTCGAGTCCTTTTGAGCCTACCTATACTTCTTATAATAACATTGCTAACATATTTTTTTCTAATGGTAACATCGCGATCTATTTTTTTGTTTAGTTTTAAAAATCTTGTTTCGCAATAAATTATAAAAAATTTTGTTCAAAGCTTGAACGGTCATTGATTAAACATTTTTAGACTTCATGTGAAATATGAATGTGTAAACATTTCCATTAAAATTTACGCATATTGTAATTATATTGCAGAGCATTTACACACATTTGAGTTAAGTACTCTCAGTGTACTCAATAAATGTGGAGTTATTATACCCTTGAACACCAGTTGATGGGTTCTGCTTTAAGTGCATCATTAAATTCCGGTTATATTGCGTTTTAGTCAAGATTGGTTTACCGAGCGTTTGCCGATTGCTATTATTTTCTTTTTTATGTGCTCCCGTAGGCGTAGACTCTGTAATCTATACTATACATTATTTTAAACTGACTACCATTCGGGATGTTTCACTATTTAGCAAGATTTAAGTATCCTCATAAAAAACCTAATTAAATGTGTATCTATAAGCATCTAATGTGTAATAACTATTGAAAATTGAAATTTTAAAAAACCCCCGACATTTACAGTGTATTGTGTTTTGTTACTCCATAATTTTGTGGCGGCGGCCATCTTGGACCGGCGGCCATTAACTGTAGCTAAAAACTTAAAATAATTAAATCTGAATCGGTATGAATTTATTAGACATCAAACATTCAAGTTACTTTGTTCTAAGCTGTTGATTTAACATTTCATCTACTTAAATAAATAATATGAACAAAAAATGAATCAGATATTGTGTTTTTATTCACATTTTAATCAATCAGAAGCGTGCCGTAGGGACATACAATATGTCATTGTCACTATATGCAATATGTTTGAAATCGTTCATGTAATCAGGAATATTAAAGGACTATTAGTTGCTATTGCTACGAACACATGTGCCTCGGCCACAAAAACTGTTCCAACGAATGAGGGGTGCATAGAAATAGAAAACTTATTATCTTATCGCAATGATGAATGATTGTTCTATTATAATGACGATGAATTGTGCCGTTATCGCACATGACCGTAACATTGTGTACGTTTAATATGAATTACTTAGCATTATTTGATTGTTTATTCTGTGTGAGTGTTATTTTGTTAGTAGAAAAAAATACAGTCATTTTCTTTATCAAAGTTCTTTTGTAATTAGAGATACGTATGTAATACATACTAATGTTCAAATCAATCAACTCTCATTTGTTTTGACTCCCATGAAATATTTTTTTTTATGTGCACTTGTTAACAAATATAAGGACCATTTTTGGTCCAAGTAGGATTAATAAATGCCTTACAAAACACCATTACAATCAGTAGATAACTATTGTTCTTTTCTAACATCGTATGTAGGTAGGTAAGTATTAGTATTAGTAGTTCTCGAATAAAATCACTTAATTGCCCCCTAACAGAAAAAAACTAAATGTGCTTACTTGCGTTACTCAGGAATTGATTGCAATTATGCCAATAAAAGTGCACTAAATTTTCACCCTCCGAAACTAAACTATAATGTCTAGTAGGGTAGGGGAGAAATCTGCTGATACGAAACACTACGGCTTCAAAGAAAGTATTTTATTTTTATGTTTTTAAAGATAAGTATTTACCGGTTTTACTATGTTATTGTATTTGTTTCTGGTAAGTACTTTATAATATTTTTATTTATTAGGTACATTTTTTCATACCCATTATTTTTTTAATAATCGGTGTAGATTAATTCGTTGAGAATCCTTATCGAGTTGATGTTACGATACTACCATACAAACTAGAAACATTTCAAAGTTCAAACCACAGTAATCTGTTCTGTGGTTCAAACGATTGATTTAATTCCGAGGAGTCCAAAAATTTTCACTTCACAGGTATTCCCGAATCATATTTGCTAAGCGTTCTTGGAATTTAAAATGAGACATTTTCCATAGCAGACTACAAAGAGAGATTAACAGAATAAGTCGTGGAGGAGTAAAAAACAAACAAAGCAATGGTACCATTAGCAATTTTCCCCAAACGTATAAAGACGGAGATAATAGGGTAGGAATGTGTTGATCGGACGTCTTTGTGCTCAATGGGGCGAATCTCGGGGCGGTGCAATGGCAGACATAACGAATTATTGTCCCTGTGTCGGTGTCGAGCGGTCGCTGAGAGTTGCCATTGCTTTTCTTGTTACAATAAAATTATAGAGAAATTATAAAGAAGAGAACGTCGAATATAGAGAAGGAGATTAATTTTCTTATGTGTCAGGTACTATGTTCATTATGTATGCCGTACATTCTGGTAGTGCCCGCACATATCGCCCTTACGAAGACAACGAGACTACAGTCCTGTGTCGTAGCATTTTGTACAAATACTCTTCGGATTTTGTTCAACCAAAACTTCTGTAATATTCGGGGAACGCAAATAAATTCGTTTTAAAATTATAAAGTTTTATAATGAGCTAAAAAGAGATGTAAAAATATAGATCTTCGTATCTGACTATTAATCTAAAAGGGAATATTTAAAATAGGGCCTCTGTTTAAAATTTTGAGTAGCAAGAACAACAGAGTTACTATATAAATTCTTTTCAGTTTTTGGAGTTTACTCCTTAAGAATCGATTTTCATATAGGTATAAGGCGCCCGGTATGAGAAAAATCCGAGGGGTAAAACCTACTAACAAGTAACGAAAATCGTGTCACG